>DWPT01004470.1:0-13204 GCA_018251895.1 Agathymus mariae mariae | reverse complement strand
ACCCTCCTGCTTGAGTCAGCCGCCAAACGACTCGTCGTGTTCCGGCTGGGGGCTTGAGAGTCAGTACTTTCTTTCGTACCTTTTTCTCATTTCCTGGCCGACAACAGTGATACCTTTGGTCTTGCTGATGTCCATGGGCGACCGTGACCACTTATCATCACATGGCTCGTCTGCTCGTTTGTCTGCTATTTGTAATATAAAAAAAAATAGGACTATAGCTTTACCTCCAGTGGGCAAGTTAAACTAACATTTTATTCGAGATGGTCAAACGTACGTTTGGTGTAATTTGATGTATGGTACCTACGTTCATTTGACAGCTTGAGCATTGTACAGCTAGCATATTTGGATTCACAGATATATTTTATTACATTCTCTACCAGAACCTCTCCTTAGATTGACGGTCTACAAAAAATTGTTCCTTACACAATTATAACCGAATCTAATTTTTTTAATCCAATTTTTAGTTGGAGTGCACAACAGTGTACCGCTCATCATTCCTACCCCCCGGCGAGGACTGCACGGAGTACATGGACCCTTGTGCGTATGGAGACTGTAAACGTATGTATTATTCTTGAATACATAAAACATTAACGGGTGGGTGGTAATTATTGTACGGATACTGCGGAGATGTATACATGTATTATAATGTACGTGTGAGTAGCTGGCAAGCCGGTGGCAATACAAAAAACGTTTGGTTTCCAGCTTGCGAGTGCATGTGTCCAGCGGAATGTATAGCGACGGACCCGTGCGCGTGCAACTTCCCAAAAGCGGCGTGTTGTAGTTAGTCGGTGTTGATTTGCTGTTGCAGCTCGGATTTGGGAACTATGAGTGAATTAAGTAAATTGTCAACCAGTAAACAATTTATTTAGGTATTTTTAAATTGAGAATATTTTCTGTCTGACAGTCAAATCGTGATTTGATCCAGCGCAGTATTTAAGTGGATTCATAAAATTAATTTGACTTTTCGATGGAATTTAATTAATTTGCTTTATTGAAATTTACGTTTACATTAAATAAAGAAGTTTAGATCTTGACTTTTCTGTGTGAGATAAAATTTAATTATGGATAATTGTTTTACATATAAGAATTCTGTGATTAAATGTTCCGTAGCTTACGTAAACTTTGAAAATTTAAGTAGGAAAGTGAAAGGAAATGTAAGATAAAAATTGAATTCAGGTTTAATAATTTTTAATTTAGTTAAATCAATTTTTTTTTTTTAATTTTGTTAAGATATTTTTTGTACTTAGTATTTATTTTTAAATTACTATGTTTTTATAATTCTTGTAAATGTTAACTTTTTAAATTTTAAATATATTATTAAATAGAATGTACTGCTTAAAATTTGTTTAAATAAAACACTCATGAATATATACTTGTATCGTCGCATTCGAAAAAAAAGTTTCATATGTTACACGTAGTTGTTATTGTAGGCTCCATAAGGATACTGTCCAAAATCTCCTTCGAGGGTTAATTTCATGTTATGTCCGCACTGATCCTCTTTGGGGATTTAGGGTTAGGTTTCTTGTTTTGTTCACAAAAATCCGTTTACGTGGTCGATCCGATGTATAGAATAGTCTAAATATATATCCGAGCAAAATATATAGTAAAAAACATTTCCCACCCACACACCCACACGAAGATTCTCTTGTGTTGCGGGTGACATGGACGTATACAAATGTGATATCACAAACATCCATAACCCGAGAACAGGCATTAATCTGTCACATAAATGTCTGCTCCGACAGGGGTCGCTACAAACTGGGCTGCGTGGTCGTCACGGTATTTTGTTTTGTCAACGACCGATAAGCGAACAGATGGGCCAGTCAATGATTGTCACCGCCCTCAGATATTCATAGCATGGAGGAAATTATGATGCCTTACAAGCCAATAATGAGTCTCCTAAGTATTTTATTTGGTTTTTGAATATACAGCCGAAATCTGTTAAAAACACGGCTGATTAAGAGGTGGTAGATAGCCAAATTGGTAATTTTTTTATATAAGTGGATGCTTAAAGACAATCTCACCTAATGGTAAGTGGTGATGAAGGCCAAGATGTTCAATGCACTCACTTATTTTTATAAGTAAGGCTTTTGCCTTACTCTCTTGAAGATGTAGTGGTGTGTTTTTGTTGCGACTTCCAAGAGTCAGTATGAAGCGAAGTCTCTACTTTATTGCCGCAGTGTATCTACTGACTGTTACCAAGCGTGTCCTTGAGCGACGGTGACTACTTACTATGGGATGCGCAGATCAAAAGGTACACTTATAGCTAAGAGCACTGTACCACTGTTCTAAACTTTAGTAATTTAGAACAGTAAGGAAGTCACAGAAGCACTGAAGACGCGTAACGTATTTCTTGTAACGTTATTTATTACTTTTCCAATACGCGTAGTTACTTTGATATAGGGGCCTAACTAAATAGCTCTAACCGTACAATACTAGTCAGTTCCAGGAATTTGAAGGGGTTTCGTTCTGTACCCACGGCATTTAATCCCGTGCGTAAAATTATTTATTTATTTATTAAAGGGTCCTCAACAATAACACCTGTACAAACTTACTATACTACTAAATAAACTAAATTAATGCAAACAAGTATTATCACTTATAGACCACAGCGTGCGTGGTGAACACTGCATAAACTAATACTACTGTTGACTAAAAAATAAAAACAAAATGGTGTGTATGTTCTATTAGCACCAAAAATATATACCGTTAATATAAATATATATATATCATTATTATAACAGAGAATTGGCTTAATTTAATTATATTAGCTACCACTTCTTTTTAAGGTTGGTAACAGTCGTTAAATTACAGAATAAGTGTTAAAAATAAACACTTCAAAACACTCGACTCGAGGCGTCTTCAAACGCAATATATAAAGCAGTATCATATTAAATCAGCAGGAGGGCCGGAGCTGTTCCCGCGTATAGCTACCGAATACTTGAAATGCCTCGCAACTCGTGAAATAAAGAAAATCTGATTCTAGTGTGCAAGCAAGGAATGTTTTATTGGATTTTATTCGAGTACAAGCGAGAAGCCACTTCGATGTTCTCATATAGATTTATTACCATGGAATGGAAAATATTTAACATTGTTAGAACTTCTAGTTATAAGCGGAGACATAAGGCGCAAAGTACGTGGTAGATCGCTTTATTGAATCTTTGAGTGACTTGTGTTTAGTTAGTTTGTTCCTGTATTATACTCGCTGAAATATTTGAATGTTATGTTTGCTTGGGTTATTGAACTTTTATTTACCCGTTAGGGCCTTGGCTATATTTATACTCATTTAATATATAACTCTAAAAGGGTTATACCATTAGTCATGTTCAAGCAGCTGTCGAGCAAGCAAGTAAGCAGTTTTTAAAATATTCATCTAGTTTTTAGTATCTTAGTCATAAGAGAGGTTTTATTAATTATTTTATTTATTAATAAATTGCGCCGGCATAAAACCGAAGCGGGTCGCAAGTATATTATATAAGGGAAGTAAACTTGTTTGAAAGGTTGCTAAACACCGAAGAGTAAAATTGTAAAAAAATTGAATGAAAAGTACTCTCGTAACACAAACAATTAGGTAAATACAATCGAAGTAGGATAGAATAGGTATATATATAGTAAACTGTTATAATAATCAAAAATGTAGATAATTTTCTTTTCACCACGCTGCCTCCGCCTGCTCCAGGCGCCTTTTATCGTCAACAAGGGCTTGAGAATCATGAATATACTAATTATTCGTACTGGATAGTGCTTTAAGCTGAGGATAATCTGTACTATTATATAAATCTGTATTGTAGAGACGTTATATTCCACTTTTTATGACTCGCTGACATCAATTTGACCATTTTAATTTTTTTTTTATCTGTGTGTCTTTATGTATGTTTGTATGTCCCGTTATAAAACTCATGAACTTCTTGCGCAGATGATAAGCTATATAAAATATTAGTAAACCTAATGATGTCTTATCAAGGCAAGGAACATAAGAGTTTGAATAACCATGTATATATAATTAATAGTCCAATCCGAATGAATTTGGACGGGGCCGCTATTACATTATATATTAACATCAATCTTTAGCAATGTACTCGTATGGTCTTAGTAATAACACTAATATCGGCGTACGCAAAAACAGTGCTCCAGTCGAGGTTGAGCACAACATGTCTTTCAAATAGAGGAACGCCGAGTTGCAACTGTTGTTAGACCTTATTTTAAGGAGTACATAAAACTTCAGAAGTTTCGACTCTCCCTGACAAATTATATTTTTTTAAAACCTAAAGTACCAATTTTTTTGTGAAGTGCCAAATAGATACTTTCATTGCTTTTTGATGGTACTCATGGTTATAATACAATAATAGTATATGTGCTCAGACGTCATTCTGTAATTTCTCAAATCACTAGGTATAACTACGTAAGGTAAACTAAAATGCGGATCCAATTCTACTATTTCCTTGTATTTAAAGAGACTGAGTTGTCGACGGACTCAAGCGGTCTTTGTCAATTTCCCTTTTTGTTCTTATCTAGTTTCCTGTTAAGTGACAATTATACGTTTTTTTGTTTGGCTATTTATTGTTTTAGCGAAATTTTAATTTAAGGTTTACAAGGACTTAATGTCTAATCGCAATCACTGCTAGTTGACCCTGTCGTGAAAGAGATAGACACAAAAACTGTATCACTGTTTTGAAAAAGAATGAGCTTTTTACATATTATCATTAATAAGTAATTACAAGTAAAGTAGAATAGGTGGTTTAAGTGGCTACTAATCCCAGGGGGATTACCCCATGCACGTTAGTAAAACCACAGATACAGAGTAGGGTAAATACCGCAAGGTATTCGTCGTAGGGTGCCCGCAATTAAGTGTACGTAATTTTCAACCGCTCCATTGTTACATGTTAACTTAAAACGAAGGGTTCTGATGTGAAGAGTTGGCGGATTTTTAATAAGGGTAAATATAAAAAAAAATATATAAGAATAAAGAAGATTCGAGTACACTAAACATTCTGATATATTATAGAGGCTCCACCCATTATCAAATCCTTTAGGTTCCTTTCATGGAAAGTTAACTATGCTCCGTATGTCCCAGGTTGATCCCGACGACATTCGTGCTTGGTGATGTGGTTTACCAGCTTAGTTAGTTATTGGTTACATAGTAAAACCAACTGAAAAATTATTTAATGTCTTTCAATTGCTGTACCAATTAATACCAAACGTTTGTTATTGTTATTATTATTATTTATTATTAATAAATAAAATGCATTGGTTCGATATTTGGTGTTAGTTACGTCTGTGGGAGGAGGTGGCGACTTCCATCACATGGTGCATCAACTCGTTTATCAGTAATTGACATAAAAAGGTGTCTCGTCTCTTTATGTTTTTTATGATAAACATGAATTTTCATCTCCACGATCATCATTTAACTTTATTTCAACTTCGGTAGTAACGATAACAAAAAAGTATTATTTTTCAATCAATAGTCGAAGTCGTGTTCTGTCCGCGTACAAGTGTGCTTGCTAAACAGTTCTGAATGATTCAGAAAAGTTTCCAGTAGCTATCAGGTGCTTTACACTGGGTTACTCAACAGTTTGTTGCTAGTAAGGTTAAGGTCTTATTTCACGTTTATTGATTTCGAAAAACATACGAATACAAAATACAACAGTTCACCTATATACTTATCACAGATAACACTACTTCGAAAAGACTATTTAAAGTCCTTCCACAGCAGTGATTGCTTAGTCTGTCAGTGCATATGTGTGTTTGACCACTGTGGTTAATCTTAGATCTCCTTGCGAGTGGAGACCTGAGCCAAACAATAAATTATTCATAGCTTATGATATCTCCAAGCTACCCATTCATTCATGCTCTTCATTCTTCCTTCACCCCGGTCTATATTTATAAGAAATGTACAGTAATATCTTGATTCACACACGACATTTTCACTATAAAAACCAATTGTCAAAACCTAACTATTACTTCCCTTTCTATCCCATCCCGACACCTGTTGCTCAAGTGTTTAAACTAAACGGCTCAGTTTAAAAAAAACTCCCAACTAATCATATAAATCCTGTCGAACGCAGGCACTAGACATGATAACCCCTTACACAGAAAGCACTCATTATCCTGCGCGCTGAACGACGTCTTGTATCCGAATATGACCTTAGCTCTTGAAAAGAACCTTCCGCAAAAAGATACTCAGTTTGAGTACTGCAAGATATGTAAATACGTAGGAACACATATATTTCAACATTAGCTAACATCAACAGCTCTGAATAGTTCATGCACACCACTCCGGCTGTCTGGCTGAGGTTTCGCTCAAGTTAACTTATAAGCGTAGAGCGGGGAAGGATAGTTATAATAAAATTATCTATTTGGGATATTCTTATTGTAAATAATGTTTCTAAGTCCACTAAGTTTTACGTCATTAAAATGAACATAATGGCATAAAAACATGGTGGGCAGCTTTGCTAAGATGTTTTATTTAATTTTTTTACATAAATTCAAGCAGAAATTATTTAGATTGTCGTGTTCGAATAGACAGACAACTACAGTATTTCATACAGTATTGACAAGAATATTTATATGTTACTCACTGGAGTAAATATTACCTTTACGTAGGAATCGTTAAGTCTTTGAACCTTCGACGTTCCATGAACTTCTGTCAAACAATTTCCTTCATCGCACCGAGCTGAAAAGTCGTATATAAACTTCAACCTCCTCGTAAGAAGAGACTCATTCACTACAGTGGGCTGCTAATAGGACGTCCGATCTCTAACAGTCTATAACTTAACTCATGACATTATGCCACTATGCTACGTCACGTAGCCGTAACGTCTCCGCGTAACTTCACCGAGCGCGAACACTCCGACGCGTTTTGAGTGTGTTTTTACGTGTTTTTCTACTTGTGCTACGCTGTGGTTGACCATTTGTCACTGGGGTTATTGGAAAATTAGCAATTGAAATTTAATCGATTTTTAATTGTATTAAGCGGTCCAGGATACACATGAGTCACAATTATTAATTGAATTCTTTGAATGTAGCTAGGTAAATTCAAAGTTTTGTTAATCTTAATATACAAATATTGAGATATATTTATTGAATAATTATTATAAAAGTTATTAATATAGCCTAAATAATAAATCGTTGGGATTGTGTTGTTTTATAAAAAAAATATGACACACAAATATTACAACACAAACAAATGATCTTAGAATAAACATTTATCTGTTACATAAATGTCTGACCCGGCCCGGAATTTAATCAGGAACCTCTCGTTCTACAGGCAGACTCACTAACAACTAAGAACTTACAACTTAGAGAAGTTTATTTATGATTTTCTATTAATTTTTATTAGTAAATGTAACTTTATCAAACTAAAGTATTTGCTCGTTGTTAACTAATATAATATTTTCCTCGTTGATTACTTGGATCTCGTGAATTATTTTATATTAGGACATATGAGTATGTGACTCATTTAAACATTAAAAAATGACACGTTAAATATTTAAATGCAATAGAAAGTAATAAGTATTCGTTAATTAGCTACTTGCTGATAAAAAGAAAGTACTTAAGAGAGCAAAAAAATAATTAGGTACACTTTATTAAAAAAAGCAAGTGTATTATTTTTTTATCTTATCGTAGATGCAGATTAGCATGTTGTATGACGACGCGATAACGACGACGAAAACATCGAATGTACGTATCAAAATTAGCTCTTCCCGTCGACACCAATGGTCGTGCACCACATTGCAATTAGAAGCCGGCTACATTGACGCTTCATACCGTCGTTACGCCCACAAGTGTACGTACAACTATTGTGCAGTTCAAACACTCTACGCGTATATTTTTTCGCTCTCCGCGTGTACGGCGAGAGGAAGTAATTTGTTTGTCTAATGAGGGCTTACATTCGTGAGATAATGATGAAATGTTCGTCTCGTCGTGTTACCATTAAGTTACCATATTTTACTTACTTGGATATATTTTGTTTGTGAACGACACCGATAAATAAAATGCATCTAATATAGTTTATACTATCATGACGATATTGACTTTTTTATACTGTTTGGAGATAAGAATGGATTACATCTACGTAATATGTACTATGGTAATAATTATTGAATTAGATGTAACTGTTCAGTGACAATTCTATAGCCAAATTAGTAGTGAGCCTACCTGCCGAGCCGTGGTTCCTTGGTTCGATTTATTTGTATTGGCCTTGTTACTTGTGATGTTGGCTAAGTGCCACCCGCGACACGGAATTCTAGTGCAGAGATATGAAAGTGCGAGCGTTGAGTCGTACAGAAATTTTATAGATACTAATAAACGCTAAATGTTTATTTATATAAAAATAACACAACTACTATGGTTCCCTGCATTGCACTATATTTCATACTTCTGGGCCTAATAATAGCAGAGGCGAGAGAGACTATATTCTCACCCTTCAGACTTCAAACTTACCTTTTTTGAAAACATAAACAGTAAAAATTATATCAAAGTGTATACAATCGAATAATTTAATTATATCGGGCTCGTAATGGAAACTAGCTCTGTTTTCTTGAATAATATTATGTGCAAATCGTGTCCCAATAGTAAAAGTAAAAAAGCGTTATCCCTTGGAAAATAGGATTGATACAAATATTTTGAAGTAGGTAAAAAATATTTGTTCTTCAAGTGTACTGAGTAGGCAAATTATTGCTTCTTCTAGAATATTCATTCAACAAACTACACCACGTTATTTACAATCATTGACCTTAACATTGACAAACTTCTCTAATACAAACCTAATGACGAAGGGTTAAGTGCTAAAATTGTCAATCATGAAGACATCTGAAGATAATGTGTTTTAGTATCTTAAATGACTTGTAGTAGAGTTACAGAACAGCGGTTTATCTAGGACTTGTGATTCGCACTCGCTTCGCTCCAGAACCCTGCACCTTACGTTTAGAGATAGCATAATGCAATGCTTTTAGGAATGCGATTTTATTTATATGAAAAATAAACATAGCAATTTTCTATAATACTTGCTGCCAGGCTGTCAAAATTTTACAAACTGTCCTCTTTATAGAATCTCCATATTAACTTTTATTTCCTACTCCGCAAGAACCGATCCATTTCCCGGGATAAAAGTGTCCTAAATTATGACCCACAATATTATAAGTTACTAATAGGTCAAGTATCATTCAAATCTGTGCTGTGATTTTAGTGTGATCATGCAGAAACCTAGAATGTTGACTAAATTTAAAATAAAATGTGTATTTACCTTTATTTCAATAAAAGCCTGTCTGCATTCAAATTTCCAAAAAAATAATCATAGATTTGGTTCTTCGAATTATAAGCATGCATATATAGCACGCTAACTAAGAACAACGTACATATAACGTACAAACCAAGTTTTGTTAAGCTGTGGTTACAGCGTGTTATGTATCGTCTGTGGCACTATATCATTTAGCACAACCATGATAGAATGCCATGCTAGTATGTTAGTTCGAAGTTTATTAATAACAAATTACAAGTCCGCTGCTAAAATGGCGTTCTTCAAGCTGGCCGTTTTAAAAAGCAGATATATATCATTATATAGCAGTAACAAGGTCGAGTTTGTATATAGATATTTTAGAATTTGTTAATGAAGGCAGGATATTTTATAAATATAAAGACCAAATCATATTTTTTCATTTCTGTCTACCCGCCTGTAAGTTCTTTCTATAAATGTATTACTCAATACATGTGAACAGGTTTAGTTTTTCACCTGATATCTACCATCTGATAGCCGTATAGAAATCGTTTCACATTTGGTTGGTATTTGTAAACACAAGACGTAGTGTTTCTATTTTTAGATTTAAACAGTTAATATTATTCAGACAACCGAAGAAATAATTAGAAATATAAAAAATAATATTATACAATTTGGAGAACCCTTCGCCAGTCATTTAACGCTAGTAGTGGAACGATAGCACAAACAAAAGAAAGTTGACGAATCGTGTGATTTGATTGCTATGCCATAAATTTCGAAGGTTTCTGAGGAACGCCTCTCTACTTTTCGCGATTCGTTAGACCGACATAAGATGAATGAGGTAAATGGATGTTTTTCTCCTCATTTAGCGTCAAGGTTCAAAGGTGATAGTCATATGTTTTGAAAGTGCCTCAAGCTTAGATAAGCCGGGTTCGAAATTCAAATCTAGGATGCGTTTTTTCAAATATGTATTTACAAAAAAAACGTTTTCAATAAAAGAAACCTTAAGAAAACCCACGTATCTATAATCGTCTATAATGTTACACGGCCAGCATGGTAGACCTTCATATCTATCGCGCTTTCAGAGACACCACTTGGGCCAGCACTGGGATAAATGTCGACCCATGATGTGATAATGACGAGTTCTTGAAAACTGATGTAATAGAAATATTAAATAGAAAAACAATTCAAACAATTGAAGCTAGTAAGTCCAATTAGAAATAAAATGTTATTTAAAGCAGGGCATTATGTACTCCTCAAGATGTAATGGAACACGCAATGGATATTCGAATATTCAAATCAATAAAGGCATTTCTACATAAGAGTAACTAATTCATATTGCATGGCAGTAGCTTAGATCCTTTGCTCGTACGAAATACTGTGGAAAGATACGTTAGTACATACGTATATTCATTGGTATTTTGTGGCTTTTGCCGTTGTTGGATACATTATACATGAATACATTTATGAATGAATGAATGAACATGAATACACGATATACAGATATGAATAAAACAACATTAATAATGAAATCACGTTTAGGTATACCAAATGGCCGTGTTATGTTCAGTTTTTTTACTCGTCTCAAAATGAATTATGCCGATGTAAGGCAATTATTTATAAGGTTATGTATTATTTTGAGGAAATTTATTAATGTTTTCGTGTATATAGGCGATGCCATCATGATACCACATTCATCGCTAACGTGTTGTCGATCAAGAGGAAGGGGGAAATCGTTTATTACATATTGTTTATACCTATTTTTATTAAATATCCTCTTAAAGTACCTTAAAAAAATCTCGAAAGAGTATTTTAATTGCAAACCTATGTTTACTTTCATAGGATAGCGTGATTTGTATGTACATAATTCGCCATGTAACATTCATCGTGAGTATTCTTTAACGATAATTGTTTTGAATACAATACAAATATGAAATGCTCATTTATAATTTGGTATTTCATGGCATTTTTATCAAATACAATATTATTTTTGCTATCAATGAAATTAAGCTTATAATTTAATTCGTCCTTGGAACCCTTTATTGTGCGTGGTGACGAGCACAGTCAGTTTTTTTACGTGTAAGTTTTTAACCCAAATAAATTGTAGACTGCGTCAAGTCTTTGTTTGATTAGATTTTATCTATGCAATAGATCATGGAGATTTTCAGTTTTTAACGCATAAATGTAATAAATGAATCGACGCGACGGATACGTGAAAGCTTCAAACCCAATTATAGTCTATGACTTTACAAAAATCAAAGGGTCTATCCAAAGTCGAATAACATGGCAAGTAGTTTCCGAGATCTAATTTATGGATATTCCTGGTAAAAGAAACATTTTAGACCGAGAGGCAATTAATCTATCAGTAGGTAGATTTGACGACGGAGGTTTGATAGAGGTAAAACGCAACGGTGATACGCACGAATATCTCGTCCTGTCACGAAGTCCTTATTAAATCTATTCGTGCATATTATTATTACAACCTCTGTCCACTGTCCCGTAAAGAAAAGTTTCAGAACAATAACTTATTAAAGAGTCATCGGTACGGAAAACGAAACTTTGCAATTAGAAAACAAGGGAACTTAAACTTTGGTCCAAATTCCACGATTTGTGGTTCGCGTTGCGAGCAAACGGGTGGGTGGCACAAGTTTTTATTTGACTTTAATTGTGTTGTAAACTAGAAATTTGTAATTTCAAATTTATTGTGTTATTATACTCGATATATTAGTCAACTGGAATGTGTATAACTTTTCATCTGCACCCAGTTGACCTCATTATTTAAAATTTTGTAAACGTAAAACGTGGATAGCAATTAATATATCATAATGTGTAAAATATTTTCGTTAAAATTACCATTAAATAATGTTTACTAGAATTATTAAGTGATTGAGATTTAACGGTCACCTCACTGATGATACGAAGATATTTCACAAATTAAAATTTAAGTTTTAAGTTTATAACTAAGAATTCTCGATAAAGTCACTTGACAAATAAAGAAAATTCAAACAAAGAATTTCAGTCAAATTTAGGTTAACCTTTCTGAAGCTACGATGTCACAGGCATACAATATTACCCCTGTGGTTGCATTGAGGAAGTTATAATATAATAATATTTATAATAATCTAGGAACGAAGTGGTGGTTATTGTGAAATAAAAGTACCTATACCAAAAAAAGGATCCTGAAAAATGACAAGACTAACAGCGTTTCTACTTCAAATCTTTACAGTTTCAGAAGCACTTCAAAACCCCACCATCTGCAACCCCTATGCCGACTGTCAAATAAAATAGCGTAACAGTGGCAATTGTTAGGTAATATAAAACAATAGCACAGTAAAGTCGTTGAACTTTTCTGTGCCCGTTGTCAAATAAAACCACAGTGAAGTCAAAAAATGCCTTGAAAATTACCATACTAATTACGTTCCCGCTGCAACCATTCGCAGCTTCCGAGGGAATTAAAAGCCTCGTTATGGTAATTGAAAAATTAAACCTTCCGTGCGCTTTACGCCTGCTGTACAATTAAACAACTGAAAACATTTGTTATTCACGTCACTGAATTTTGTGTTATTGGAACCGAAACAAGCAACAAAAACAAGCAATTGTAATAAATTTGTAATACCCCAATAATTTATTTATAATTACCAATATTCAAACTCCTAGGCCAATCAAAGCCTCAGGGCTAAAGGCAAACCCTAAATTGAAATAAAATTAACTATGGTTGTGATTGAGGCTGGACATAAATGTCTGTAAATGATAGTAGCAATGAAGCTAATACACTGATGCAATTATAATAACACTTCTGTTTTTATAGAACGATCGATTCTTCAATCGAACAGTGAGATGGTTGAGACTACTCGATATTTTTGTTTACTTAGATAGATAGCATTAACAAAAATATTTAATTTAATGTGTCAAATCATATGAGGCAAGCAAATTATTCAATGTTTTTGCCAAGAGCTTCGCATTACAGATTCCGAATTTAAATTTTGAGAC
>DWPT01004469.1:0-13205 GCA_018251895.1 Agathymus mariae mariae | reverse complement strand
CACGGCAAAAAGTTCTACAAATCGCATGCCAGTTCCATATAAATAAGATAGCTTCGGAATAAAATGATTTTACAAATTTTACTTACTTGCACTAAAGATATTTGCTTGTCGTCAGATTTAGAGCATCTTATATCTGGTAGGTCTCGTATTACTCTCTTGTATTTGAGGAGCAGGCCCTGAAACCTCGGTATGAAGTGACAGTCGCATCTCCAAGGATTGTGCCCTAAATACACATGCATTATGTTGTTATT
The DNA here is from genome assembly GCA_018251895.1 of Agathymus mariae mariae. Taxonomy (NCBI): domain Eukaryota; kingdom Metazoa; phylum Arthropoda; class Insecta; order Lepidoptera; family Hesperiidae; genus Agathymus; species Agathymus mariae. The sequence continues at coordinate 12,954 of DWPT01004469.1, read as the reverse complement.
CACCTGAAACGCCTTATCGAAGGCAAATACCGGGATCTGAAACAATGTTGTTTTAATATTTTAAGTAGGCAAAATTATATCCAGAAATATATATCAAAAGGTATAATGGAGCATATTTCCGACCCCATGGACATTAAGAAAACAGTGGGTCGCAAATGCGTCTAAGCTACGAGAATAAATTATTACAGACCAATAAATATTAATTAAATTTTTGGGTACTACCAAAATTATTATATACTAAATAAATAAATAAATCAGTAAACGCTCTCGGGTCCTGTTATTTTGTTAATTATACAAAACTCTCGAAGTCAAGAAGTTACAATACACATTATCATTTCAGAGAGAAAATAAAAAATAATATACGTAAACCGAGAAATAACAGCTGCCTCAAAGAAAACATAATACTAGAAATGTACCCGTATGCGTTTATTTTTATTTATATATACTTTACTTTAGTTGTAACAAAATACATAATTGCATGCATGGCATAGATATTACGGCGAGCTCATATACACCTTTTTTGAAATACAACATATTTCAGAATACAAATCATAGTTTAGTGAATAGTGTAATTATAGTGCATATATAAATATATATATAATTTTATTGGTATTCCATTATAATTGGACAATTCATTATACATATACACATATAACACACATAGCGAATACCCCCTTATCTGCGAAACTAGTCATGCCCAACATTTTACGACACTATAATATTAGTAATAGAGTTAAAATTAATATCGAAATACGTACGTACGTAACGCACGTACGTACGCACGTAACATGTTTTCCTAGTAAATAATTTTAAAGCCTGTTCACTCCTACGATATATGTTAAATTACCCTATAAATGTGTGGCTCCGAATATAAAATGAAATTACTTGAAATTTAATGTGTTCTTTGAATTTGGCCGTATTGGGGCAGCCTGGAATACTTCCCCCAATCCCATGTTGGCAGAACAGTAAGAGGCGACAGGAGCCAGCCTGCTTGGTGGTAGGGCTTTGCGTAAAGATTTTATTATCAGTATTCTTATTAAGTCGTTAATATTATTATTGGAATTATTATCTTTCCGTCAAGCCTGCCTGGCTAGCTACCACCTCCCTACTTGCGTCATCCGCCAAACGACCCGTCGTGATCCGGCGAGGGGCATGAGAGCCAGTACTTTCTTTTCATTTCCTGGCCGACGTCTTGCTGATGTCCATGGGCGACGTTGACCACTTACCATAAGGTGGCTCGTCTGCTCGTTTGTCGGCTATTGCCATAAAAAAAAATTTAGGAAATTTTCGTTCAAATTGAGGAGTTAAATAAAATCGAATTATAATTTTCAATATAGGGTTGTGATTGATGTCAGCCGCGTGTTCTCTTTGATTATTCTGTAAAATATAATTTATAATATAATTGCTGTTTGATAGTTTATTAACTAAAATTACTAAAATTATCAATTCAAGTTTGATTGATATTTATTATAATTTAACGCAAAATTCAATTACTACAAAGATGTGATCATTAAACTCAATAAATTGTGATATTGATCTGAATAGCAAGAAGAATCCCTCCAATAACATAGTCATTTGAGCAGCTCATATCACGTACATGTAGACATGTTTCAAACCTTTCAAATAAAAGCTTCTCGGCTTATTGTTAATCTAACAATTGGATCAAAAAATTGAATGCACATGAAAAATTACATGCACAATTTTATAAAAATCAAAAAATATGTTGACATGGCCTGACTAGACTTCTCAATTTAAGTTCTTCGTTTAAAGTTAAGAGTCGCCTATCGACACCCGAAAAGAAAGCATTATACTTAGTGACAAACTTGAAAGAATGATAAAAAAAATTATTAACGTTCTGTTCATAATAGAACGACTCTAATCAAATTTTATTTTCAAATTCAAGCTGTTTTATTTTCTGCAAAAGTGTTCTCGTTCGGGTGTTGTCAATTATCGTGTCTCTGTTTTTCACAAAATCTGTTTAAATGAATTGCGACACTCGTATTGTTACTTTATTATGTAAACAATGATTGATCTGTCAAATGAAAATGCTTGATCTCGTTGTAACTTAAGTCTCAAAAGCTCTAACTTTATTCTAAAATGTTTACTTACAGCGAGGTAGTTCCAACTTTGCAAGTTTCAAAATCTTGTTATTCTCCGTAATACCAAACTTAATAACGTTTATATATCAACGTAAATTTTCTTATAAGCAGACTGAACGATATGCATAGGATTCAACGGACAAGTCATAGTTCAATCCAGCGAGGGATGACATGTTTCTTGTATGTTAGTGTAAAACAAAGTAAGTAAGTAGGGCAATAGCCGTCTAATTTGCTCTAGATAGTTATTTTCAGTACCTAGCTTTTGTTTTCTGTCGAAACTTCGCGAACTTTCGTAGCATTAGTATAGATTAATCCGTTGGAATGATGAATACCCCAAACTGACTTGTCAACGTATCAAAAGTAAAAAATAATAATGTGTTCATTAGTGCATTAGTGTCGTAGTGAGTGTGTGTATAGATTAATTAAATTACAACAACAAGCAAAAGCACATTTACCAGATCGGCCTGTTTCGCTTTAAGTAAGCTTATGTAAAAGTATGTGATGAAAGCATTTTTGAACTTTTTAGCACTGAGTAATCTTGGACTTATTGAAATTTTGTTCGTAACACAGAGTGAGTGGGCGCCTACACGGGTGAGTATGTAAAACTTTGAATTACTAATCGGCATGGGACATTTAAATATAATAATACAATAGGTACAATACGTGTAAATAAATAATTGACAGTTTGTACATTATCACCGTCAACTAAAACCTCTCTTTTTTATCCCTCTAAACGATACTTATTTGGAGGAGCTGTTGTATAAATATGCGTCCTGAAAGCTCACCGTGGGACAGCAATCGTATAAGGGAAAGCTCCAAGATTCAACAATACTATGTTTGTGGATTAGGAGCCGTACTAACCACATTATATACGTCCCTGAAGACATGCCAATAAAATCTCCAGGTTTTTCAGTCTTTAAAATAAGTGTATGATCATGAGTGATCCGACATCATTATAAGACGAAAATGCTGATGAGGTGGATCAGGATAAAAATAAAATCTATCATTTCGCCGATCGAGTCAGTGATTTCCTGTGAAGTAATATGCCGTGCTATGCAATACTGTTGTATTGCAGAAAGAGGCCGTCATCTTCCATACATAATTCTCAATATAACTATATTATTATTATTAAAGCGTTTGTAAAAATTAACTTTGAATAAATATTTTTTCCTTTCATTTAACGATTACTTGATTATAATTTCATACTTTACCTGATTCCATTGATATTCTCTACAATATAAATAATCACCAAATTTCATACAAAACCGAGTTAAAATGTATCTATTCACAGTACCAATAATATTATTTGGACACGACCAGCAAACATAAATTATATTTATTGTATATTGTTCATGTATGTGGATCGCAATATGCTTTTCTTTTTATATCCGCAACTAAGAAACGAACAGACAGTTCTTTTGGCGATTGGTCACCAACGTCTATGGACAAAATTATAAACAATTGCAGTAGCGACTCCCGTTGTTCAAAAGCAATAGAATTTGATTATGAAAATGCTACGAAGAATCAGATCAATACTGCAACCGAATCAAGCTAGTATATTATTACAAGTTCAATTCTAGAACCTGTTGCTGTGGTTTTTAGATGGTATATATATATATATATATATATTTACATAGAATAAGTTAATACTTGACAACAATCCCACCTGGTGAAAATTGGTGTGAAGTCATAAGATGTTGAACGCGTTAACTCATAAGAGCCTATTCACTCTCCTCTTGAAGACTCCTACGTTGAAAGAAGGCGGGAACAACAACATATTTATATATATTTTTTACTCATAACAATTTAATTCACTTACTTGAACATTTCAACGTTGTTCAGGCACGGATTGTTAAATAAATTTATTAAGTATTGAAGTGGAACGAATACGGAGGACAGGCAATAAAAATATGTCAATGAACATGAGAATTACCTCAAATCACGAGTCTCTTGCTAAACCTTTTCACTTTCTTACAATTTCTTATATAATTCTTACATTAGACAAATGTGCTTGTGCGATGTATACTTTTACAAGTACAACCCCATTAGATGTATTGATGATGTATTTTATTTATTTTTAAAATGAAATTCTGTGTGACAAGTTAGTCATTTCATGTTCTTGTTTCGTTATTCTTAATAGTATTCTCGAGGTGTCTTTAATCATAGATTTTACAAAAGATTAGTTTATTATTAATATCTATATAATAATGGTCGTTGTAACCACTAAAAAGTTTCATATACAATTGTTTTGTAATTAAATTTATATACTTTTTTTTAATGATTCATAAGTATGTTTCCCTACAGAAATCATTAATATTGTACCCAAATTTAGTGGCAAATCCAGACTTCCTCTAGTCATAAGAAATGCCAATTTATTTAAGAATAAAAACTAAGCAAAATAAATATATATTTGAGGGCGAAAGACAAGAAATAAATACCTAGGATGAGTTAAAGTATCGGCTCGGTTAACATTTTGGACATCTTAAAACCGAGGATTAAACTTGTTCACTAAAATTGGAAAACCTTAAAATTGTAGGCTGTGTTGTTTAATTGTTTGTTACTCTCCAATCAATCAAACAGATAAAACAAAGATTTTCCTTTAAGATCACTTGATATAAATGACTTAGAAGGGTAACAGTAATTCACTATTCTGTAATCTGTTTGAGGAAACATATTTAAGAAAATAATAGTGTAAGTTACATAATTAGTACGATTTGAGAATAATTGTTATATTATAATAACGTCGAAGGGAATATTCACTATATATTGCGTTCTTTTGAGAAGCAAACAAATGATATGGAGTTTTAAAAACCAAAAAGCTTATTATATATATTATCCAATTTTCTCCAAAAATACTCAATAGGTAGTTCGTAACTCCAACATGTTATGAATAATCAACCTGCAATAAATAGTCAATTTTATACGCACCTGTTTTAACATGTTCCCCCGAAGACTCAGTACTCGAAATGTGCTGAACCACTCAGAACCCTCCAACTCCTTCACTGCTTGTATACTGTTATTATCTAGATATAGATGCATTAATTTCTTATATTGAGGATTTTGCACCACAGTCCTGATTGTTGTGATCTGCAAATAATTTAATATTTACTTTGAAAAAAAATATGTGGTAAGGCATTATTATAAATAAATCAACAACGTAAATAAGATTACCTAAATTAAAGAGATGAACCTAAATAATGTTTTCTTGACGAGTTAAGTTGAAACCTACGCTGCCCGTCCGTTATTATTTGTACCACTAATCATGGTTGTAATTTTTTCCTACAGATAACTTCACTCAGAGATATTAGCATTTTCCCACACGTGTTTGTATCATCAATACAACCGAAAATTGTCCCACTGATAGGCCAAGGTCTCCTTTCACAGGGAGAAGGATCAAGGTAATAATCCGCCAAGCTGGCCAAGCGTGAATTGAAAGAGTTCATTATGAGATTATCCTTTGAGAACATTATGGAGAACTCTCAGTTTTTAAATATTAAATTCCCTCACGATGTTTTCCTTCGCCGAAGCAAAGGTAAATTAATAAATACTTAATTTAAAAAATTTGAGATGCGTCCAGGTAACTCGAATCTCCCGCGCGATCGACCAACGTTCAAACTACAAGGGTTCGACGCATTTAGGATATCCTGTAAATCATTCTGAGGTAGTGGTTTTTAGTAACGCGTTGGAAATGTCATTAATTTTGCCGATTTTCATGAACGACGGTAACTAATTATACTATTTGTGGAGGCAGTCAGTTCGTTTGTCGACTATTAATATGAAAATGACACCGTTTTGGCACACAATGATGATGGTCACGATGGTGGCGCCTATGGAGGTGATAATAATAAGATGATGTCAGTGGTAAAAAAATGGCTTTGATCATGCCTAAGGGACTAATAATTTATAAGACTAAATTTGTAAAAAATGCACTTCAATGCGATTCAAGTCAATTAAAAATAAAATGTTTAACAAATGAAGATGTGGAATTACTTTCTTTCATAAACAAGGTGTAAACGAGGATACATTGAATAATATTTATCCCAACAGAAATTACGAGTATTCTTAGCTGTTAAAATTATTGACATTATTAAATTTTCATGTATTAATTATAACAAAGCACACTTTCCTTAAACGCGAATATGTTTTGAAGTTTGTACCACATGATATTGAATATCACCTCATACGCTCCTCGTTACGGATTATTTTCCGATCACAGAGCCAAACAGAATTTAGATACAAATACGAACACGAATAATGTTTTTTGCATAGCAAAACTAAATAAAATATACAATGACTAGCAACCAACATTCACTTCGCTTCGGGAAAATAATCTATAAGTTAACAAACTTAGAACAGCATTATAACTATGAACACTTGAAATTCGGTCTAAGATATATATAGCGTTAATGGAGCACCACAAGGATTTTCTCAAATTAATCTCTAAATTTTACAGTGTAATAAATGTTATTTATTCTAACCAATTCGGACTAACACTTTTAATCGGAGAATTAATAATAATTCAATTATTTATATTTAAAATAACTCTGTTATTAATAATTGGCCAAAGTTCTTTCCTAATTCGCCATTTAAATTATTTAGCACAAAGGAATTATTGTTGTTTGTCACTACTAAAGTCTGACCAGATTTTGAGACCTCGGATCACACACCGATTTGTTAATTATAAATTCCGAGTCAACTGGGCCTGATGCCAGGGAATGTCTTTTAAGTATAACTGTCTCATTGGTTGCAGAGTTATCAGACATGCACTGTAAGACCAGCATGCACTCTCTAATCTCATTTTTGGATGATTTATAGTTTTTAGTCATAATTTTTAATGATTCCTGTAAATTAATTTTTTTAAGTCTATTAATTATAATTATTATTAATTTATAAGTCTATTAATATATTTTTCATAGATTAATCTACTCTCCTCAATAATTGATGAACATGTATCTAGTTTCTCTACTTACTGCATTATTTTTACATATGGTCAATTTCGTTGAAAATGAAGTTGTAATTACGTAAAATTACACACACCATGAACTCATCGCAGTACATACATATTGGGAAAAAGCCCATCACAGCACTAGCATGTGCTATTATTTTATTATTATGCATGTATTATTATTTATTATATAACATTAATATTATTATTTATTTATAATTAATCTTATAATAGCGTTCAGAAGTTGAGTCTTTATCTTTTGACATTGAAACCAATACATCTCCGATATAACGACAGGTATTGAACAACATGACGATTACATAACATGCTCTACGCAGATCGTAGACAAACATATCTGAAGTCAATATTAATCCTATTATATTTATTAATTTTGTTACAAAGTAGCTAGTCAATTCCAATAAAATCAAACTCGAACATTGATGAGATGAGTTCAGTCAATAAATATAAACCCTATTAATATTCCGTTCCGTTCCTTTCATTCATGCCTTATTATTCATTAAATAGTTCGTAACTGTCAGAGAGTAGAATATACATCTTTGTTTCAATCAGGTTCGTCCAGATTTTTATACTTCTACCATGACCACACCAGACTGAAAAATTTAATTACCTCATGTATCATATTCAGTAATAGTACCTATTATATGTTTGAAATCTAATTTCTATCTCACTTTTAACTAAAATAATGTAAACGTTGACAGAGAAAACTTTATATTAAATTTATTTATATTTAAAAACAGCAAACTGCCCTCGCTTCGTTTAAAAAAAACTACGCCTCTCGCTTACGCCTTATGCACCTACATTGCTTTAGGACCGAATTTTTCTCGTTCTCTGAATTAGAAATATATTAATTTATATTTTTTTCATTTATAGACGGATTGCAACTTTAAGTATGTTTTTTTGTAGCGAAATATTTCTTTGAGAAAATCCACTCGAAATTTTTGACGGTATTTATGTAGAAAATCTCCATAAAATATATGTTGACAGTTCCATTCAATGAAATATTCGGTTAGATAAATTTTTTCTAGATAAATTGACTGACTGATTGACAGAGAAGCTTTAACCACTGGAGACGTGTTCTAAATTAAACATGTTTAATTTAGTTATTTAATAGTGTCTTTCTCATTGTCTTGGGTTTATAATTATAATACGTAATAAAACTACTTTATGATCTCAACTTCCAAATGCTATTCAAACCATGCTTAATAATAAAATATAAACTTATATTTTTGCTTATAAATGTATAAAATTTGATAAATTCGAAGGAGGAGATCGAGGTTTTGTCAAAATATACAATTTTAGATCCTAAATCTGATTTCAGGCAATATTCGACAGTATTATTTTCTAATATTAAATCAACTAAAGAACCATTGCATATTTCGATAATAATTAATTATTAAAAAATCAAAACGAAATTAATAATTTGCTGGCGATAACATTTATTTAGAGTCAAGACAGAATAGAGTAATATAATTGCTTGACTTAAGATATCTCGTTTGCAATTTGACATTGATGATTATTGTGAGGTCGAAAATGTTTACCAACGAGATACTATAAATTTTATTGATCAAATTTACTCTTCGACATTTTGCGTGTTTGATTTTGAAATTAGTTGCTCTTTTTAATATCGGGATCAAAACGAAAATATCTCTCTCCATTTAAATCACTGAAATTGAAAGTCAAATAACTTCGAAGGTCCACATCAATTGGCCCTTAGAATACTTAAAAAAAAAATGTGAAGTTTTTTGCGAAATAGTAAGAAGGAATAATTTTTTCTTTTGCATTTTCTCAAGTTCTCAACCAATCAGTAATTGAAACTTTTGAAATACGAACAAACTGCTCGTGCTCTTAATGAATGATCAAGTCAACGAATGGCTCCCTGGATGAGACACAATCGCATTTATTCGCGCGATGAGCATCCAAGACCATTGTAAAATTATATATGTCGAATGAACGGCATTGCTGGCGCCTTGACCAGACATCTTCCGGGATATTTGGATAATTCGAAAAGAATATCTTGTCCACAAGGATTTACAATTTAACAATAATTTTGACTGTATTAGGATTATGATTATCTAGGCCTTAGAATAGTCCATGGGCGACGGTGACCACTTACCATCAGATGGCGCGTCTGTTCGTTTGTCGGCTATTAACATAACGTGTAACAGTTTCTAACAGAGAGACACTAGTCCTTAGCGCGTTTAAAATACAAGTGAGACCTGCCATATTCCCTGTCCCTTAGCCAGGCTCCGTTATAGGACGAGTTGAAGAATGTTAAGTCGAAGAGACGGAGCTTTATCAAACGAGTCACATGCCACGTTCCGTTTAGCAACCGTAATCATAATTGTCCGTAATCACAAAAATAATCATGATTGTCTCCGACGTACACACGCACGCTACTCGTAGAACAGGGCGATGTCTAGACAGTGGCAGTTTTCCTTTAAAAGCGGAGAAGCTTTGAAAGCGAAGCCTCTCTACATTTATATACAGTTATTCTTCTTGTAGCATATAACATTTTATAAAATGAAATAATATTTATTCGAAATTGGTTTTTCAAACACTTTTCGAATGTCAAACCACGCCATCGCTTGAACAAATCCCTACCGTGAGTAGTCCCGGAAGAAGAACCGGCAAGAACTCCCTAGGAGTTTTTTTACCTACTTTCTTAATATTAAACTAAATAAATAACAGTAATTTAATTTCCGCCTGCCTTTGAAGTGTATTTTAAATTTACAATATGACATTTCTGTCAATTGTAATGGAATTTTACTATAAATATTTACACATCTACCCATGAAAGGAGCACCATTTTGCTTAGTCTGAATTTTGAAACATCAGTTAGCCTTATTCTTAATATTAATATTATGAACATTACTCTTCCTAAGAAAACTATCAGAGTATTTTTTACGTACATAAGTATTTAGTATTTCATTTAAACAGCTCATACTTCCGAGTACTAAGTACTTTCTTCTTTTCTGTCTATTAGTACTATTTCATGTCATAAATAACACTTACCTTATTTCCTTCTAGACGCAGTGTGGTAGTACTGGGTGGTAGAGTGGCCGGGGGAGACTCCAACTGCTTGTTGGCACAGTCCACAGTGATCAGCGGTATGATGGCACCGTCGCGATCGGACACCACGTGGGTCATCGCACACGCACAAGGTTCTGGACAAGTTTGCCGTACCATCTGCCATAAAAAAAGGAAAGAAATACCTTTATTCGAAACAGAATTGTGTCCCTGCACTCTATATAAATATATATATTAAATACACACTATTACAAAATTAAAATAGAAACCAACTACATTAACATTTATTTGAAACATGAAATAGGCATAATTTGGTTAGGTTTTCATAACGACTTCAAAAGGTTTAATGTTCTTTTATGGGGCTTGCAGTTCGTTTTTACAATAAGGTTCCAAAAACGATACGTGAGTTACCCATTGGCACTTTTAAGCGACGCGTTAAAGCACAGCTTATAGGTAAAGGATATTATAGTATAGATTAATATATATCAATTACAAGGACGCCTGGAAATAATAGATTCCAAACCAGATCCGCGCTGGGTTAAACTTTTGTAATTACCATGTGTTGTTTTAAAAAATGTGCTGAGGCGTTTCTTTCGCCGTTTCTTCTCCTCAGTGTTAAAGCACCTTTTTGAAACGTTAGTAGAAGCAAAAAACTAAATGGCTTTGAATTTGAATTTCATACTTAAAACTAAATCTAACTAATGAGCAAAAATGTACGTGTGCTGCAGCATGAGCCTCGAAATGGTCCAGACTCAGCGATAGTCATGGCCTTTGTTAGACGATGCTACTGATTTTCTGTCCGGCCAGAAGGCGATTCGGTTGCTCAAAAATAATAAAAATATTAATTTAGATTTAAAATTCAACATTTAATAAATAAAAGAAAAGCAAGTATATAAATTCTTCATACGCAGTTTATTATCATTCAATATAAATGTCCTTTTGATAACATTAAAAGAAGGTAGCCTCACATTTTTATGTGAATTGCCACTTCGAAGACATAAAAGATTAAATGACGTATTCGCATTAAAATACAAAAGATCATCAAAGTGTTATAGAATGAAAGAGACGTTATTACAAAAACAGTAAGTTCAATACATTTCACTTCTTTCTTACCAACTAAATTAGTCCTAGAGTTCCTAGATGAACAAGTTTGTATGAAGATAAAACAAGACCTATGTGAATATCTGCATCATTTAACCTGAACAGTACAATTCTTTCGCTAAGGTTGATACGCAATGCTACTGTTAGATAATTTATAAGATGATAAAGGACTTTTAGCCTGTAAAAACAGTTCCGTACAACACTATAAATATGGCTCTCAATGCGATCATTCTCATCTAAGACTACACCAAGATTACGAAACTCGATCCCTGTTTCAATCCTCTATTCAAAAGCAAAAGGTAGATAGAGTTTTTAACGCATTATAACTATAATATAATAGCTACTGAACCACCTAACGGCTTGAGCAATGGACCCAAAAATGTCATTTTAGAAAGAAATAGTGGAACATTAACTGTCTCAAATGCTGGTGAGAAATCTAGCAAAGTCAAAATTGTACACTGGCTATTTGCCCGAGCAGTTATATCATCTGCCACTTCGATCGAGGCCGTCTAGGAACTATGTTGCTTTCTAAAACCTTCGACAAGCATGGTAGAATCCTAAAAGGTCGCAAGTCACTCATAATTGCTGGGTATTGGTTTCACAAGGGCCTGCTGATACAAATCGAGAAATGTGTTTATATCAAATTATTTGTTAACTATACATATTATTACCGAAAAGCAATTTGTAAGTAGCAGTTTTATCATATCGATATCTATTCCATCACAACCAGTTGCGTTCGATTGCGATGATTTAAATTTTTTTTAAACTTCATTTTCCGTGAGCGTTTTAATATTGAAGGAAGCATGAGAGACGCGATTAAATTCGTAATAAGTTAAACGCGACTTTGGAACCTCACATTTTCCCGGAATATTAAGGAAGTAATCATTAAATTTATTGACATCACATACATAGATAGGCAGGAAATTATGATAACTATGTGCCTGACACGAAGTGATTTATAACACAGTGTAGTAATTTTATTGAAACGTAAACAAAAGTGGGGTTCTAATTTATTAAATATGTAATAATAATTTTGGACACACAAGTAATTTAAGCATTATACATGTATAACATATACTAATAATATAACTATAATAGAGCCGATATTCTACATCGAATTTTTTTTTTGGAAATTTCAATCTATAAGATACAGCAATAACAGTTGATGTAGATAAAATTACAAAGAGATACAACGGATACAATACAAAATTTTGATACGTACGACCACGACCAAGCACCGCCGCGGCATTGCAATGGCTACAACATTTTGCAACTAAAACAAATTAACGGAATAATTGGAAATATAAAGTTTGTTTCCTCTTAGAAACTTATGGTTGAACTGTCTGTATCAATGAAGAACTTAAGAATTGACTCAATTATTCATATATTCTGAAAATAAATAATTCGGCCTTCTCCGTAGAAACAGTGAGTTAAATTAATGTTTTGTTTATACACGCATTATTATGCCATTAAACGAAGTGTAACAATGGTTCATTTGTTATTGTTATAATGAACATTCCTTTTTAATCGTTTCTTGGCTTCAGAAGGAAACGCTGTTGCGTTGGGTTGGGAAAAAAAGAAACACAAGATAAAATACAGTATATTTTATTTCTCACAGTAGATGTACGGTAGTATTCGTCATAATATACAAAACTCCATTTTATGTAAATAGGTATGAACTGTACATATGAATTATTTCTAAATTAATTTAATTTATCAAAAACCTAATTAAATTAATGACGCATGAGGAAGTTCTCAGAC
>DWPT01004468.1:0-13206 GCA_018251895.1 Agathymus mariae mariae | reverse complement strand
ATAAAAAAGTTAGTAATCAATATATGTATTTGTAATTCACACAACGAGTATAGCCCAGTCCTAAAACAATGCAGATGTTATTTCTAAGCGTAAGGTAGTTTTTCTGAAGCGAGGGGAGGGTGGTTTGCTAGTATCATAGTATGCATGCATAATACTGGTTCTTCACTTTGTTAAATAATTACAACTATTGCTTTCAATTTTAATCATGTAATTGTTTTATTTAGATAATACAGAGATTCCTTATGTAACCTAATCATTACATAAAATTATTGATGCGTTTGTTAACAACCATAAAACCATTTAATGATTTGCAATAAATATATTTTATTTTGTAATTACATTTGTATGCGATTCCTTTGGTGAGCTTTGGGCTTTTGTCGCTATATGGCGTTGGAATCATACTTTAAGACATATCCAACATTTTTGCCGAATCAGCACCTCTGAAATATATTTTTTGTAAAGGAAATAAATTGCCTTATCTATTAAATTTAAAATTTCGCATTATTTAATCGTTGGAACCAAATACGAAAACCGCGTATTCCGAACTCACGTTCATGAAATTCGATAAAACATTTACTACATTAGATGGTTTATTTTATTATTAGTACTAATAAATGATAAACGTTTACAAGCCCGTGTAATGATTACCTGTGTTATAGGTGGCAGGCAAAGAATCATAATTCATAACAAATATATGTCACATAATTGTGTGTCCGTCAGAGAATCGGACCCGAGTCGACCTTTCGTTCGCAGGATAACTACTCACGCAGTTCATACTAAGGGTTCGTTGATATAAATATATTATATCAGTAAAATATATAACAATACAAATATAGTTGGCGTTAATGTACAAATATGTATGGTGTGAAAAACTCACAATGTAAAAATTGATGTTGAGACGACTTTCGGTCGGCAGTTTCTCCAACATAAATAACACTGATTTTGTATCAATATTTTTTCGCCAATATAATAACAGCAATAGAGGGTATTTTGGTTTGTACTTCTTTCACGTCGCAACGTATCAAAGGATTGACTTTATTTTTTGCATGAATATAATCTGTGAACCAGATACTAACATAGGCTACTTTTTATTCCGGATGAATGCACGGCTCCTGTGGGACAGATTTTACTTTTATGCTGACCTGATTTCACGAAAATATTGCGAGTCAGCAAAGGTCTCGAAATAACACAAAGGATTTTTTAGAGCAGCAATACTGGAGTTACTGCAGAAATAATGGTTTTTCTGCAAGACAGCACTTAAGCACTATTCTGTTATACGCAACCCTTATCCCACATTATGTCAGCCACTAAGTTCCGACAATCAACAGTGGTAATCTGTACAACTTATAAACAGGTTTTTATTTTATTTTGCTTGAATGCCATTTGTGGAATAGCTTCTCGTGTTAAAACTACTGAATAGATTTTAATGACATTTAGTACAGATACTAGTTGCCAAGTTTTTTGTTTTCTTTCGTACTTCCGAAGGCACGTTAAGCCGTCTATTCCAGTCGTTTTCACCACAGATAGTTATCGTTAAGCCACGTCTCAGACCTTCGGGCATTTGGATTATTTTTATACTATATATTACTAGGATACCTCACTGACTTTTCACTAGTCTGCGCTGGAGCAGCAACGCAAAGAATTCTAGGTCTCCTTAATTTTGAGAAAAGAACGGTATTAATGGGTTAAATCCACAATCTAACCGTTAGGTTTCTTCTTAGTCGTGAGCTCGTGTCGGTGTGGTCGTGTTGCGCAAACGAGGTACACGGAGAGAGGTGGATCTATCCCGGTAATTGATCTCTCGGTTATGAATTTCCGTCTATCTGTTAAAGACGTTGCGAGTACACTGGACCATGGTAGACTCGGTAGCCTTTTTGGTCAATCCAGTGAGTTGATGATCGGCTACGTGCTCTCTTGCCTTCCACCTAGGTAGAAGCCTTGAATCACCAAACTCTCCGTTGAATCCTCATTTCTGGAGGTGTAACCAAAGCAAAGCAAAGCCGTTTTTAATATGAAGTTCTTTGAGGATGGAATCATTGGTGCGAAACGCCCTCCATGGGATCTTAAGGAGACGTCTCCAGAGACCTCTGCCATACACGTTTCTATGTAATACGCGGTTGAAAGACCGCGGGTAAAATTATTTATTATTATTGAAAGTTTCGGTTCACATATTTTACGAGTATGTACATGTATTTAATCCGACAAATATTGTTTTGACAAGTAACAATACGGTTAATTAAAATAGCTGTTCATTTTGTTTCATTGAAAATGATGACGAAACCCAAAACAAATACCAGCGATAAAATCTACAATGCTGAACCGAATTTTAATTTCAACAGTCGGTCGGTTTTTAGAAGCCAATGTGTTTTTTGGTATTTTGATAGGCAATTTAGCAATTTCAAAATAACATAAAACTGTCCGTGGAGTAAATTGAATTTTGCATCTTCTTAGGAACCTGTACATTCAATTATAAGTTCGAAAAAAAAATTCTTCGTATTTTAAATATATATATATATTATAAGTAATTTATATACGTTGTTATGTTGGCCTGAAAAATAGCGAGGAGACATAAACAGGTCAAAACCAGAAGGTCAGGGCTATATGGTGGATGCTCTCTCAATTTTTGCTGTGTGACAAAACTGTGTGTAATCTGGCATTATCGTGATGAAAGACCATACTTGATCCAATGACCAGTACCATAATTTTTTTTTTTTTTTGCTCGAATCTCAACAAGCCGGGTGTCGCTACAATCTGTTTGTCTTAACAGACGTTTGACAACGATGTTTTCCGCACGTACTTGCCGAACGAGGTTCATTTTTCATTACTCTCTTTAAAAATGATTCAGTTTATTTCATTTTAATACAGAATCGTAAATGAGTACATGGTTCATTAGGTTCCTTTCAGTGAGCCCGTGTGGTAAATAAATATCAAGCTTTTTTTGTACACCCACATTTTTAAATGGGTCAAAACTTTTTGTGTTTATTCCTAGTTCTTCGGCTAGGTTGAAGCTACTTATATGACGATATATATTTATATGTCTACGTCCTGTATTTTGAAAATGGCCTTAATTTTACCATTAACGTGATGACCACTACGAGTAGCAATTTTGGAATTTGGTTAAAAGTTGTGAGGAGGCAAACCAAACTGTAAAGTAATTATTAACAATATATTTTACTTTTAGACATTAGCGGATACTTCTTAGTAGTAGGTTCTTTATTTAATAAGCTTTGCAATATTCAAGTACCAGGGTTACAGGAACTTAGAGATGAAACCGGATACATGCTTGATAATCAAATTAAAAAACACTTACCTATGTCACATTTCTTTATTTCTTTCTTTTTTAAACCTATGCTAGTACAGTTAAACGAGATTTATTACGGTATCAATATACTGCTATACATATATGCTGGATTACTGTCGAGGTCGAACGGACTATGTATGTGTACAGGTAACCTATAACCTCCTTCAGTAAGGCCACATATATTTTGAATATTTCGATACCAAAAAGGTATATGGTAAATCCGCCTGTGTATAAAAGCAACAATAAAAAAAAAATCCCTTAACTTTTCAAGGACGCCAAGTAATATAGATTAATATAAAAGTATATATGAAGATATCTAAATAATTGAACAAATAGACATTTTTAATTTACACTGCACAGATGACCATCGCTATTTAAATTGGTTTAATTATTTATAATAAATATGTGCCTTTATTTTGTTCCCGCGTGACCATGTCCTACAGCTTCTTCCTTTCTACTAAGAACAAGGCATATATGAGAATTGGGGACGTCTACGATATTAAGGTAATCTTGGTTATAAGTCAAATAATATCATGAAGCCAAGCCTCCATTGCTCGTTCGCGCATCTTAGTACCTAGCTTGAAAATTACTTTTACTAAATCCTTATGAGAACTGCATATCAAATTACCTAATACGTGAAAATAGATAACTTATATTTACTGGTAAAGATTTTGCAACGAAAGTATTTATTGCCATCTACTAAGTGTAAAAATTATGTTTTCAATCTCTGTAAACGTGGCTGGATCTGTACACGCGGCGCATACGGCCGACCGACGTACCGTAATGCAGTCAACATTAAAAACCGGTGTTATTGTTCAACTATTTCAGGAGTATGTTTGCTGCAGCTTAAGGACAATCTCTACCATCTCATCTATTAAGTCCATTTTCCGTTTTTCGTTAATAACAAATAAAATAGAAAATTTTGCTCTTAATTGATTTATTATATTAAAAATATGGTCATAAGTTTTTTAAACGGATGTAGGGTCTCATGATAAATTTAAAGATGGACACCGCGTTTTAGGCTTATATTAATTTTTAACGTTAATCAATGTTAAGTTTTAAGTAAGTGTCACTGCTGATCCGCAAAGACTTTCCCCTTCTTTTTCATACTTTTCTACCTTAATTGTATGTAACATGAATTGCAAATGTAATACTTGTTAAACAAAACATACAGTTTTAACCAGATCATCTCCCGAGGCGTCTTAGCCGATCAGCATCCAAATATATGTGTCCCAAAGTTTACATCACGTACTCGGAAACTTTACTAGTTTGATCAAATTGTAGAAGGTCTCTCGGGAACTTGCAAGTACATGCAAACTCCCTAAATTCTAATCACATCTCATTTCTCAGCATTGGAAAGTACTTAGTCTCCGTTACAGGGCGTATTTTTTTACGTCATTCGCCTAAAACCTAGCACACAAGCCACCTGATAGTAGGTAGGGAAATCGATAACGCCATGGGCATTACAGATGCGTTGCCGACTGAAAATGAAGCAAGGGATCCGCATTATTATTGGCTCACCGACACTGCGACCGAATCATGTATGAACCACTTTAGGATGGCGATAGCTAGCCAGGTGGGAATAAAGCTACCACCAAGCAGTACCATCGGTAATACATTGGTGGTACAGAGCTCTTCGTATAATCGCTTAGAAGGGTGTATCACAAGCTGGGAAGATTTTTGATGAGCAAGCAAGGATGGTTTTTAAGTAGTAGAGAGAAACTATGATGTGCATATATCAATAAAGGACTTTAAGTGTTCTGTATATTTTTAACTCAGTTTTATAAGCGTGTCTGCCTGTACGTCTTTCAAATCCAATTTTCCCCGAAGCACGGAAAAACTCAAATTTTGGTAGTATACTAAGTGACTATACAAATTAGTTATTAAATGAATACAATTATCAAAATAATAATTAATGAAATAGCCCGGTCGGTGCCTGCGGTGACTCTACCTGGCAATCAGGAGAACCCGAGTTTGATGGGTATCGATCGAACCGGGTGGTCAGGGTTGACATTTATACATAAATAAAAAAGTGGAGATAAATGGTTGTTCTCGGATTATGGGTATTGATGGTATCCGCAACACACGGAATCCTATTCGGGAATGTAAATGTGTAAAGATTTATCGTATTATATTATTTTTATATAATATTTACTTGGTTTTGTGTTTAGTAGTTCAATGACGGATGCATATCGCGAATAAAATAATTCAAACTTTGGGGTCACTCAAATTGACCATTGAAATGAACTCATATTCAATTTATTTCCTTGACTTGGTAAAAAAGTCTTATTTGTTATCAATTTTCAAGAAGCATCATCATACATGTTCATGTTTACCAATAAGTAGAAAGTTGAAGTCATAATTTCACGAATTGGAAATTACACAAAATACGACACCCTATCGAATTATGACTACCGAATTTTTCAAGCAAAACTTCTTTAGGTGCGACTTAAGAGTAATGCAGTTTCTTTTTGGGACAGGACTAACGCTCACAATCCTATAGTCTGCTAACGTAGTTCCCGCTATTTGCTCAATGTAAGAAACATCTTAATCGATTTCATATATTTTTTTATAACAATTTGTCTCGATCGGCTTGTATACACACTGCGTTTATTAGTATTATTATATTTGTCACGAATAGAGTAAATATATATATATATACACACAATAACGACATCGCGATAACAAACAATTCTAGGGAACAAACATTCATATGATATATAATTGTCTGCCTAGACCGGAAATCGAATCCAGGATATTTTGCTCAACAGGCGAGCAAAACGCTACAGTAGTAGTGGGTATGTTAAACATCTTCTAATTTTCAAAGTTATATGCGTATTTCTAATTACTTATCACTTCCACTTGTGAAGGAAAATATAAAAAAATCTGAGACTTCTTCATAATGTTGCGAATTGTCTACGAAAACTGCCAATCTACAATCTGCCAGCACGGTGTATTCACCCTTTCATTGTTAAAGGACACCCTGTATAAACGTCTCTTACGGGTTCCTGAATCCGAACTCTTATAGCTCTTTTATTTTTTTAAATTAAATGGGCATTAAAAATCCGTTATCACTTCAAGCTGTGACACATAAAAAAAATGTTGCACGCCCATTCCGCTATTACTATAAGATGTACGAAAATTTATAAGGACAAGAGTAAATTAAAAAAAAAAAATTTTTTTTCATCTTTCAACTTTTTCAAAAACAAGTATATTGTAGTTTAAAATTGAAATCGACCGGCGTAGAGTTTACTTTGCAAATCATTGTGTTGTTTCGGTACGCAGGACGATGTTGTCTGGAGAGGCAAGATGTAAATTTTATTTTTGTTTAATTAACAAAAGTAATCACCACTGGCTCTATTCATGAGCACTTTCATGTTTCGGAGCGACGTACAGTTGTCGAAAATGAATTGCGAATATATTATTTTCCATATCATAACCCCGCTGTTGGGCTGGGTCTTCTTTGGCAATGAGAGGAAAATATCCATAGTTCACCGCTCTGGCCAAGTGCCGATTGGTAGAGTTAATAATGTGCGTAAATATTACCATCTACTTATTACATTAAAGTTAAAATAAATATATAAAAGTAAAAAATAAGTTATTTAAATCACATCAATACACTACATTACATTTAGTACGGATCGAGTATCTACATAATATAGTATTGCTGATCAGAATATAGTTGAATTTCCAAGTATGTGATATGGGCAGGCATTACCCTAAACGCAAGTTTCAATCTGAGTTACTACTGACTTGGGAATACGTCTTTACGTTGCAAAATTATGTTAATCCACTTAAAGTTTCCCTACTAAAGTTTATATGAACAATCCATTAGTTTAATTAAAGTTAATTTGTGGTATAATATAACATTTCATTATATTAATCTATATTTATACATATAATAAAATGTTAACTGATCGCTTTCTGTACATGAAGGACATATGAAAAAAGAAACTATCATTACGGACCTTTTTTAACGTGGGGAAACCCTCATGGGTTCCTCTCCGTCGCGGGGGCGACTGAGAGGATATGCCGGACTCCTGCCGGCTAAAACCCCACTGTGTCCCTCTGAGCGCCCTCTGTCGAGACTGCGGGTACGCTCTCGCATTCTTCCGCAGTCCCGACGACGTTAGCTCATCTATAGAGCCCGTCTCTTACGGAATGAATCTGGAGCTACTTCATCCCTCCGTCCCCGAGGTGCACGCTTGTTACAAGTTTAGTCCGTTTGTCTATGCGTTTGTGCGTGCAAATCTCAGTAATAACTAAACCGATATCGTTACGGTTTTTACAGATGTATTTCAGTTGAATTGCATCAATTAATATTTGAAGATCGCTTCACTGCAATCCGCTCATAAATAAAAAAGTAATAAAGCGAAAAACACAGTACTAATACAACGCATGTGCTATTTCTAAGTGTAAGGCATAATTTTTGTGTCTGCTAGTAGATAATATAATATAGGATAGATAATATAATATATATAAAATATAATATTAATCTTTTCTAAGACTTGTTATGTTCACTGTGAATAGGTTTTTATTACCGTAATGGGCTTTACCATTCAAGGCTATATATATATCATCAAATAAGATTTTATCAAAAAACATTATCTTTAATTTTGTCTCTTCTAAATCTTTCTCATGATCTATATTTATAAGTTATATTCAATATATATAAGTCATGAAGAAAATTATCTCCTCGTATCTCCTTCCTATGCCCAATGCCCAGCACAATGACCATACCAAAGACGACTAAAACAAGGTTGAAAGCACCTTGAAAACAGTCCAAAATGCAAGTATCCTTACACAATTGTCCTTTGTGAAGTACCTTCCGACGCGACTAATAGCTATTGCCTTCAAAATAGTTTTATTTTTTAAAATAGGTTTTTTTGTACGATGCTATGGGTAGTACACCCATAGGTTTCGACCGCTGGGCACCCACAAATTAATAATAAGCGTCATTTTAGACTTGATAATCAAGAAAATATTAAGCACTTTACGATCAAAAGTAAATAAAGACAATGGGACTAAAAACGTAAATGCGGACTCCTAAGCCAAGAGCACTTAACCTGACTTAGCCGTTAATTACTGCCGAACTTTTGCCATTTGCGATCTCGCGCAACTCGAAAGGAATTTCCAACTTCTTGGGCTGTACTGGAACGCCTCGCAAAATTCGATGCCATACCATTTAATCCTCGTTCTAAAATAAATGATTATTAAAACTGAATTCAATTCCGACGAATAGGGAAGTTTCGATAACACGTCGAAAAATAACTACCTTCCTCGATCCCGAAATTGTTTATTTCAAAATCGTGAAGTAAGTCGGTGAGAAGCAAACGAGATGTCCATTTCCGTAATAATTAAATAACAATGCTCCACAAATATAAGGGCAGTCGTATTTACGGTACAGTCGATTGAATTTCGGCGCAGGTGTTCACGAATTTCCCATTCGAAAAGCAACGTGGAACGTTGTTGGGTATTGTAACACGGAATTTTCGTGTGCCGACGAGGCACGAACGAAATTAAAAAGTTGACGCCGTCGAATAAAAGTGGAATTCAGATGAAACAAAGCGCGCTAGCAACGCGCCGTAGTTCATCATACACTGAACTTTTTCGAACAAACCAAGAACAACTTTAAAGGAAACACGATTGTAATACTTACAAGTAAGATCGGAAGGTTCAAAATCTAATTAATTGTAACAACGTGTTCATGTTATTTATATCGGCTGTTTATTGCCGTGGGTTTCGATTCTTTTCCTCACACTAGTGAGCCGACCTCGATTCGCTTTAGAAAACCTTACGTTTAGAAATAGCACCCGCATTGTTCAAAGAGTGAATTTTTTTCGTTATGTGAATCAGAAACATATTAATTTATTATAATAACTACTGAATGTGCATTTTAACTTTTATTTCCCGTCCTGGCAACAAATTCTTTTCCCGTGACAAAAAGAGTCCTTTATGATTCCATGAATATAAGTTATAAACATGTTAAGTATCACATAATTTTGTTCAGTGGTTTTAGTGTTAATACATGATCAGTCACCAGACAGACAGACAGACATACAAAAACTTCAAAAAAAATATTTTGACCTCTGTATTGATAAGAAGCCGACACGAGTCATTCAGTTGCACATCCCACCAGCGATCTCAACTGAAAGTTATTTGGTAAAGTAAGCCATATATATAGATGGATCGAAAAAAATTTTTTTTGTAAAATAATATAATCTTTGACAACAATCCCACCTGATGGTAAGTGGTGATGAAGTCTATAATGTTGAACGCACTAACTTATAAAGTCTATTCACTCGCCTCTAGAAGACTCCCACATCATAACGAATGACTACGCAAATCACGTCATTCGTACAGGTGTTACGTTCACTATGTAAAGACGTACGTACGTACGTACCATACGTCGGGTCGTTTAATGGAGTAACTGCGATGGGGGAATTTTTTCGATGTGAGATATGCAACTCAATCCAGTGACTCGTATTGGGGTGATGGCTTCAGTTAGATGCTCTCCGCCTTATTTTATTTATTACCGGTTTAAGTTAAAAATCATTTATGATCTGTTCAGTTTTCATATTATTAAACAGTCACGTTTCTCAGAAGAGTTGATTGTTGGGAGAATTTGATAACTGCAGAACACTAGAAGCTATGGTAACATGATTTTCAGCTCATCTTCTTGGCAACTTGTTACTGTCGTTCAACAAAGTAACATCGCGGCTTCATGGATTTTTTATGACGATATAAATGGAATGTTACCTCATTAATTTTGGTGTATAAATGAATCATCACCATCATCTCATCACCTTAAGATTTCTTATTCAACTGGTTTACTTAAATTTATGGAATATTAGATGATGCACAGTTATATTCTGCCTCTACGTTCTCTGCAGTCCGAAGGTTCGAAGGTGTATGATTCCCAGCCGGACTGACATTAATGTGACGAGAATTTGTTTTTATAGATCTCTTCATTCTCGGCAAAGAATTCTAGTTTAATTTATTTAATTTAATTTAATTAATTAATTAATATTTAATTAAATTAATTTAAGGTGAACATTGATTCAAATTCAATTATATTTGCGAGGGTCCTAAATAACAAAATCGTATTCTAGTTTGATTCGGATGATTGCAATATATAAAATACACAATGCGTAACGTTTACAATTTTTTTGACTGTCATACTTGCATGACTAATTCTAAGTTCTGTCGGTTTTTTCAATGTTTTAGCAATGAACGAGTATATTTACTGGGAAAGTTACCTGAAATAGAGGATGGTGCCGAAATCCTTTTGTGGCGAAGAATTGCATATGTTCGGGCAATTCACATAAAAAATTAAATTACCTCAGTCCTAAGCGTCAATTACATTAATATTAGAACAAAATTATACGTAATTCCAATTAATATAAAAGCACAGAAAACTGTGACTATTCACAAAAAAAGTGTTCTCGCAGATCCTTTTAATTTCAATAACTAAATTGACAAGTAAATAAGAAGCTAGCACTTTAAGCGGATCCTACGAGAACAACTCA
This sequence comes from Agathymus mariae mariae, assembly GCA_018251895.1. Classification (NCBI taxonomy): domain Eukaryota; kingdom Metazoa; phylum Arthropoda; class Insecta; order Lepidoptera; family Hesperiidae; genus Agathymus; species Agathymus mariae. Next base: position 2,376 of record DWPT01004468.1, on the reverse strand, counting down.
GTGAAATAACACGCATCACAGAATACAATATTGTAGTACTTCATAACTACAGTCTTTGTTACGATATATATTTTTCATTCTTTTTGTTCTATAGACTATCTCCGTGAAAGCTGGCATATCGCTAGAGTGATTGAAATAAAAGCAGCCGTGCGCTCGACAATCCAATTTAGCCTTCGCTTTGTGAATGTGAATTACAATCACGACCTCCCATGCACCGGACGCACGTGATGTAAGCAAATGCGCCACTCGGCGCTTGTCAAATGAGCGTGGTGAATTTGATGTTCAATAATCTATTATACTGGCACCTATAACTTATCTAAATGAAATATTACGACATGAATTAGATTATTCGAGACTAATAATTGGCTTAGAATGGCTGGTCCACACATACAAAATAGCTGCACCGTTTCTTCTCATCCAAGAAGTACCGCCGATGCTCTTGGTTTTACGCATACCACTAACATTAAAGAAAGGCAATGGAATAATTTCATAATGGCCAAGGGATAATCTGAATATCGGAATATTAACTAAATTCACCATTCGAGCAGTAAATTTTAATCGATTATAAACAAGACGGTCTGAATAACTAATTTCTGATAATCCTTCGAAGCGTGAAATCCCTCGGGAAGTTTTTTCACTAGCGATTACTCATAAAATTACCAAACTATGAAGTTTCTAACTTATGTTTAACATTTATCACGTGCCGTATTTTGACAATAACAATCTTTACTCTAAGTTATGTTTCCATGCAGTGACGGATATCCTTTGGGACAACAAAAGGCTGTATAGTACATACACATTCCAGGTTCATAATGTATGACCAACATTATGAGAGAATTTAAAATTAACGAGTGGTTTTACAGAACCTCGCTAGTAAGAGTTTTGACAAACGTTTTATGAAACTGCGTTGTGTGTAACATAACTTAGGTTTACCGCTAAATCAATCTCATGTAATGTATACTGAATGTAACAGTTGATCTAATAGCTTAGTTGTAGCCGTGTTACAGAGCGAACCACTCAATTGATTTTTCATTTCGTTAATATTTTCAAACTCCAGAAGCATTATCATTCGTCCAAACGCTGAGTCGTTTCAACAAACCACGTACAAAAACATTACTTTACGGCTTCTTTGGAACTATCCAGAGATGATTGATTGCCGCGGAGCGTTCCAGTAAGTACCGCGAGTTGCGAAGTGGGAGCGCCGTCGAGAGCCAGTTGAAGGGTATTAGCGGTCTTAAATACTTTATTATACCCGTACATAAAGTAATAAGATCTAAAATGTTATAATGCACTTTATTGTATGATGCACCTTTTATATATCGTAAACATATTATAGACTGAGCCGAATTTTTATTGTGTTCCGTTGATCTGGTGGAAAAATAGAATCATCTGTCTGTGCGTGCCTTCCACGACGTTCTCCTCTATGTAAATAAGACGCACATTATAATTTTGGAGTTTCACTTTAAGAAATAAATATAAATAACTTTCAAATGAAAAGTTATCGTTAAAAAGGACACATATATTTTTAAATATTATATATTTATATACATATATAATGTGTAATCAAACAATACCTTTCCCTCACATCCGAGACAACTAAGCCTGACATTTTGAAAAACAAGCCTTACTCATAGTTTACAGAAATAGCTATATAAATATCCTAAATTAATATTATCAGTGAGTAGAGGACCACTAATGGGATAGGAATCCCATGCGAGTTCTATATATTTTTTTACAACCGATAGAGTATTTTTTATTTATTTATTTTAGAAACAATAAATACAATCTCCAGAACTGGTATGGACTCACTGCAGACGATGGTCTATAAACAGCTTCAAAATGCACCACATCTTTACTTGACTCGGTTGTGCACTTATTTTCTTCTGATAAATGCGATGGTAAGTTGGTAAGTAATTAAGTTCTGCTGGCATAAAAGCCAGTCTGTAAAAAATGTTGCTTTACAGCGAAGTTAAAATTGAAACAATTCTGTTAAACTTTGCTTGTCTAAAGTACCCACAAAGTAACTGTTGCAAACGATCGTTGAGGTTTTTGTAAAGAATGTTCTTCTCCTAATAATAACAAAAAAATATTTTAGCTTTGTTTAGTTACTATACAGCTCCGCTGCTTACAGCAACGGAAGTTATCCCAGCTAGTATGTACTTATTAATGATAATCATATCATAAGCCGAGTTTGCTAAAAAAGATACTACATGACAAATTATATTTCATGAGCGTTGACTAACCCCTCCCTGCCCTGCCATACTCTGTAGTCCAACCTATACCGACGCAATAGAACGACGCCCACCCAACATTATTGACTTGGTTTCTATACTAATATTTAAAAATATTTATGATTTCTGTTGGTAAATGCACTTC
>DWPT01004467.1:0-13209 GCA_018251895.1 Agathymus mariae mariae | reverse complement strand
ATTATTATGTATACATTTTTAAATTTCCTTTTAACCCTTAAAATTTCGAATATATCATTAAGTTAATTATTTTGTGTTTTGTGATTTCCTAATCTGTACTATTACTTTTTTTTAAATATGCTATCTACTAATGATTGTTTTACAAGTTTTTAACTTCGTTTAAAAATGTATTATTTGGAGGTCATTTATGCCATATTTGGTACCTTCAGACTAATCTGATATGATTTTTTATTGCTAACTGACCTCGACGCCTTTCTTGTAACAAGTTTGGGGGCCACTTTAATACAAATACAGATGAACACTTTCTTAACTATTATACCAACTTGTCTATGAATTTTATTAACAAAATTTAGTAGGATCTTGATCCTGATCGATTGATTTTTTCATAACTTGAAATTTTTTTTTAATCATGTACATAGATCTATAACTGACTGACTCTACATAGACACTATTTTAATAAATTAAATGTTTTCCTTTAATTTATCACTTGTTAGAAATTATATATTTGTTATATTGTATACGTCGTCCGCAAATAAATAAATCCAAAAAGGAGCAACGCAGCGGCGAATCATTTTTGTATAGATAAAATCACAGCACGATCGCAACTGAGTAAAATGTATATAAGTAAAACTATTTATTTTCTGTGATGTAAACGTACATACACTATCAGTGTCTTATGTACAAGTACATCAAGACCCGATGAGCGGCCGAATAACCATATAATTCAACGAGGGCATAAGGAAATCAGGGTGAACCTGTTGGACTACATTCCAATAAAATTAAAAAGACCTGTACCGATTTTATACCAATTGGAGACCGCACACTCACTATCGCCGTATTGATGTAGATATTTTTTTTAAATGGATGTTGGATGTAAGATTGAATAACTATTTATTCAAATTTTAATGGCCGACAAAAAGGTTCGGAAACTTTTTCTTTGTCACACATTTTTAACTATAACCATTTCATTATGAAATCATATACAGTTCAGTATAGTTTTTTACAGTTCTTATGCAAGGTAATATAAGATTAAATTACTTTAGTTGAAAAAATTGTTACGATTTTTTATTTACTTTAACAATATGTATATCCTGCGAACATAACGAAAATGTGCTTGAAAAATGTTAAATTGCAGTGACCACTTTACCACAATATTGAAAAAAAGATTAATGATCTAACATTAACGCGAGTTTTAGCACTATTGTAAAACATATAAAAAGGAACATTAGTGATAAAAAAATACAAAACATTACCAACAACTATTTCAGAACGTTCACAACAGACATATATTGATGATTATAAATGGTACGGATCATTAATACAATGTCAAGTAAATTGTAAATTAATTGCCCAACAATAGATTAACTACCCAATTTCCACACATGTATTTCCCAATACATGCTCAGAGTGCACTTGCGAGATGCGTTTAACACATTTTCGTAATAATCTATTGCCTTTGAGTCAGAAGTAAAAGTGCTCGCTCGGCCACGGTGCGAAATTACTTAGTAACGATGTGCGCTGGAACACGTATAGGTTGCAAATTGATGCTTCGTAATAACCTTCCTTGGACTTTAAACTTCCAAGTCGATATTAAATACATTAATAAATAAATATATATTTACATCTCCTACTTGGTATAATTGTGTGGCAAAGATACAAAGGACTTTCCGAGACCTGACTCTGAGTTTGAAAGCATTTTGAGTTTGAAGCAAGACTCTGATTTCATAAAAAAACCTGTAGGTGTTTGCGAATTATTTTTAACACCAGACGCAAGACAAAGCACGCCCAAAAGAGACATCGAGTTGAAATAAAAATATTAAACCTAATTTATAAAGCTACATCTGTTGTGCAACTAGGTAATTTAGTCTTTCTTTATGCTAAAGTTCACAGATTTACTGCGAACTAAGTTACAAAAAGATTAAGTTGAATTCAATTCCATAACAACATCTCATTAAAAGTGAACCTTCCCTCTCATTGCCGGAGCGAATCTGAATTTCATACGAGACCGACAATAAAAGTTATCTACATCGTGAGAGAAAAAAACACAATGGCTATTACCTCACTTTTTACGGAGTTCGTCTGTTACGCCGTTCCGCTCAAACAAACTTAATTCGTATGCAAATCATTTTACAGGGTAAAATCGTATGTCTGAAGGAGTTTGAAATGATCATGAGAATTTTATTTGTTGAATTTTTCACTCGCACAGGCCATGCAAATAACGTTTTTAATAGCCTGTTGTGCTGTGAAAACTTTAATAACAGCCGTTTTAAATTAGTACGCGACATTTGACATTTCAATCACTTCAATACTTATTATAGTGAATGAGAATTTAGAGTCTGATAACCATGTTACTGTTTAGTTATCGCGTTTAGTGTTTTTGTGCAAAATTGAACGCAAATAATATATTTTACAACCATTTCCTCTACTTTGTCATTTGTATAATTTTCTGCAGCTTATTTAATCTTAGTTATGTTTTATTTTTACCATGATATTTATAAAATTTGAAGAATCCTGCTCTATTTTTTTAATTATTATTCATAAGAAAAAGTACCTATTATTATTTACCCTTAATAAAAGGTTCCATGAACTAAATTATTCAATACACTCCATCGAACGCGGTTCATCTTTTCTCTCGAATAATTATCAAAGTAAACCGTTTTGGCACTTTCATTTTCCCTACAGATCATTGTTTCCACAACCAAGAGCCTATCAGTAAAATCCTGCAATATGAAAGTTGTTCCATAACACGTAAACTAGTTTCAACGAGAGCCGTTTAGCTTGTAGGCGTTTTAATAACAATTACATATCTAAGAATAATGCGACTGTTCTGCTGCAGCAGAGGGAATGTTAAAGCAAATAATGATTTGTAAAAAGATCACGGTTGTTAACAGTGTAAAAAAAATATTTACAACTATTCACCAAATACTTTTATCTCTCCGAATTGATAATATAATAAATAAGTTTAATAATAAATAATTAATAAGTTTCCAATGATACTTCGTCTTTAATAAAGTATAATAGATATATGTCATTCAATTAGTCTTGCAGATCCAAATGTTTGCAGACCTATTTTAAAACGATCTGGGTCTTGCGTCTAGTTCAATCGATTAATTGGTTCAATTTCAGTTAGAGCACAGTTATGCATGTACGAACTTTTTTCTCTTATCGCAGATAATTGGAAATGCAATTACATATTTTAGTAATATACCATTGATACTACAGTATGTTTTGCGTAATACGTGCCTTAAATAATTAAATGAGGACATCGATTTGTGAACCAATCATTTCACGTTCCTTTCACTTCGTTCACGATTGTATTGAACGAACGAATCATTCGTTTCCACAGTATTACGACTTGGGTCATGTTTCGTTCAAAACCAAACGACATATACACACAGCAGACCACTCATATTGTGTGTAGGTCATTACCAAGCTATCATAGTACCATTAACATACTCTAAATACACGAGAATGCGGTGCAAAAACATCGCTCTGTTATGTCAGATAGAAGAAATGCGTGACGCTGTCCATTTTATACTCTACGAATGACTTGCAAATTCAGATACCTATTTAAAATGAATAATGTATTGACTTTACATGTAGTAAGCAGTAAGTTATAGTACATATTCCTGTTTTCCATTGGACTGCAATGTTTGCAATAGCATTGGAACTTAACATGCAAAAGAAATATTAATTATAAATATTTTAACGGCATTTATTTTTTGTAAACTGATTGATACATGTAGTTTTGTTTTCCATTTAAAAACCACTTAACCTTTCTCGGCGTCTCGATGAGTCGAGGATAAAGACAAAAACGAATTTTAAACTAAAAAAGTCGAAGCTAATCAAGTCAACTATTTTATGAACACTAAAGATATCAAGCAAATTACTTTTTAAAAATATATTGCAATAAACAAGCCTTAAAGTGCAAAGCCAGTGTACTACAGTGACTGTACGCAAGATGTGTGTTTCTTAATCTGCCTTTACGTTTACTTACTTACAATGTGTTCCAATGTTAATGGATGATTGCAGTATGTTGGTACGGCCACTGTATATTTACTTATAATTATTGTATCCACGCACTTGCAATACAGTCAGTTTAATATGATGTTATGCAATCTATATCTATACTGCTATATAGATATGTAGTGTCTGTTTGTCTGTATTTTTTTTTGTCAAATTTCATGATAAATATTCGTTTATGACTCACTGATGTCAATTTGATAAATTTTTGTCTGTCCGTTTGTATATACCGGTGAGTTATACCAATCATATACAGATCGGACGAGAATACGTGAGTGGACAGATAATATAGATGTAACCTATATTAGATATCAGTAAACCTAATGGTCTAATCAATTCAAAATACATAGAATTTTGAATAATCATGTACATATAATTAATTAACCCGAACGAAATTAGACGGGCCGTTAGTCTTTGTACATTATTAGAACTGAAATAAAAAATAAAAGTAAATTTTAAACACAACAGCAGTGGATATATTACATCATCATACAATATATATTCATATAATTAAATTAGGTATTATCTTCACCGTACATCATATTTAAAAACCAGCACGATAACCTCAATGAAGTGTTGTTAAACAGCTTCGTTGTGTGTTAGACGAACTTAACTACGTTATATATCCAGGTACAAACTCACTTTGATATAGTGTACCTACAATAATTACGATTAATAACAATTAGGACATGTTATTGAGTGACAAAATGTGTCCAGTTGACATATACTTTAAGATTGTATGTAACGTTTCATATAAGATAATATTTGACATTTGTGTTTGACAATTGTGTCACGATTTAGTGTAAATTTGAAAGCACTTTGTAACTCCCGCGTATTAATATTGCGTAAATTTCCAAGGCTTTTAAAAGGTTTTTGAATTTTATTTCAATTTGTAACGTCAGTTTAGAAAACGAAATGACATCGTGACACCTTCATATTAATTTATTGGCTTTTTATATATGTGTCTTGAACATAGCACAATGAAAAGCTCTAAGTCTTATTGTACCTCTTTAAAGGAGCTTTTCGAATAATTTGATCATTAATTATGAAGAATAATTAAATCAACACATCTGTAAATATAATTCCATTAAAATTCTAATGCTTGATCCGTAAAGAAATATCAAATTTTAAGTTTCATCACATATGATATGTGTAATCTATTAGTATATGTATAATAAAATTCTAACTGATCGCTTTCTGTACATGAAGGATATATCAGAAAAACTATTATTAGGGGCCTTTATCATCGCAATAGTCGTATTTTTATCTGTTTGTCTGTGCGTTTGTTGGCGCTAATCTCAGAAACGGATAACCGATTTCGTTGCGGTTTTCACTAATGTATTGCAGTAAGCGTTACTTGAGATTGAAAGTTTCATTGCAATCCGTCCATAAATAAAAAAGTAATGGATTAATATATGTATTTCTAATTCATAGAACGGGAAAAACCCAGTCTTAAACAATGCAGGTTCTTTTTCGAGCATAAGGTGGTTTTTCTGAAGCGTGGCGAGGGCATTTGCTGGTCAAGACTATAATCGATAGTAATGTTCCAAGTTCAAATAAACCTATCTATGAGAGATTAAAATTTCGCGGCAATTTGTTTCATAATAAGGATGATGGTATAATAGACATCAGAAACCTTTTTTTTTAAACTTATCTGTACAACAGAAAAAATAACGAATAACTGTACTAATACCTGTACTTCATAATCAAAATTCAACGATTATTTTAAAAACAGCCAGTAACAGAGGGCGCTCGCGTCATGCGCTGCCGCTTATTCTCTGAACGGTAATGTGAAGATAATCGATGGTTTTATGTGTTGCGTAACCGTTGACATCGCTGACGGTCAGGAGATCAGCCATCTACATACCACGTGACGTAACTGAACAAAGCTGTTACGTTGGTGAATGTAACAGCATTACTATATTAATACAATAGACGCATAGAAACAAAACAACCATGGTTCGAAAACGAACATTTATTGGCTATGTAGTTATTTGTTCTGGTGTAAATCGACTTTGGTATTCTTCGTTACACAGGAAAGTTTTTTAGCATTTGCACGGCACTATACAAATAGCGCTTGAAAGTTGTCTAATGCAGTGGTGGTAGTGACCCTGCCTGCCGAGTGGGGGGTCCCGGGTTCGATTCCCGGCCGGGGCAGACATTTATGTGACAGATAAATATTTGTTCTCGAGTCATGGATATTTGTGATGTCATATTTGTGTATGTCCATGCCACCCGCAACACAGGGTATCCTAGTGCGGGAGTGTGAGTGTGTTAATGTTTATTTAATGTTTCAAATTATGCTATCACTTGCTTCAGTTAGTGACATTCGTGTTTCTCAGGCACATTCTCCATACCTGAGATTCCTTTATAATATTCTGAGAATTATGTGAAGTCCACTGAACGCAATTCGCTAGCGTGTTGAACTACGGTCCGTTGTGAGAGTAGGACAATTATTGGTTGTAATGAATGAATGAATGAATGAAAAGATAAATTAAAGGATGATAAAATATGAATTTAATGTAAGATTAAGTTTGTTAAACTTGTATAAGACCACCATCAAAAATTGCAAAGCTTAGTGCACGAGTTGAGCCGGTCGATGGCTTCATATATACAACTACATAATTCTGTGGCATCTGTACATTTCATTTGTTTGTCAAATTTCATGATAAGTATTCGTAATGAGACCCACTGATATCAATTCGACAATTTTGAAAATTTTCGTCTGTTTGTATACCCCGTTATAACTCAAGAAAAGCTTGACCGATTTTAATGAAAATTGGTATGTAGTGAGAACACGTGATTACGCATATGAAATATATAATATATAAAATATCAGTAAACCTAATGATGTCTAATTAATTGTTCAACCCGAACGTAGTCGCAGCGGGCCGCTACTGTCGCTAGTGCTCGTATATATTTGTAAACGCGGAAGGTCAGATGCACGTTTGCAGCGCAAGCAGTGGTGTAATGTAGGCTGTGGTATTTATAGATAGGTCAAAGGTTTATCGATAATACTTACAGCTAGTCCTAACTAAACGTATTTACTAGCAACTCCACAGTTACGTCACATTTTCGCGAAGGTACATGGTTTCGTAAACAAAGTTTTTTATATATTAATTTTGTTCTAAATTTTTTTGATTTTTTACTTGTAGGTGTTTGACTTTTGTAAGTTAAACTTTACTTTAGTGAAATTCTCTTGAGCCGACTTGAACTTAAATTGACTCCAATAAGATTCTTTCTTAATAATCCTAACTAATGTTCACCAGTGAGTGAACTTCGACCACATTCATTAAATAACATCTTGGTATCGAATTTTGTTATCGATCCTTCGTGAGTATCTATGAAACAAATAAAAAAATTAATCGGTTGACAAATAAACAAGAAACGGTGCCTACTCAATTAAACTCTATTGTCTTTGTTTATTTATAATATATACATTTTTATCTGTTGCCGAACTATTACATAATCCGTAATGTAATCTTGAACCGTTGTTCTAATCAGGCAAATAATCAATCAAGCATGCCAAATTTATTTTAATTTAAAACTAATTCTTCTTAATTAAAAAAAAAAAAACACAATTTTATTATTACCATAGATTATGGATTGTTCGACATAACTTTTAAATTGTTACGTGAAAATTTTATATTGTATAATTCATTTCGGAGATATGAAATTGTAATTTAACAAAAAATATACTACTCATATTACATATATAAATAATAGGGATGTCAACGTGTCCATCATTCTTAAAGACATCGTACTGTTCACTACGTTTCTCTCGCCTATTACGCCGTCCTTTGAAAGTGGTATCATTATATTACAGAAACACTGTAATTAGTTTTATTGAATTCCAAGTTGTTAAAACACATAGTAGGATCAAGATCTGTATAGTGTTTAGAAACAATATCATTTGGAACAAATAGGTAACAATTCGTATCTCAAATGCTATGGAATATATCACACGCTCACACTCCCTCACTAGGATTCCCTGTGCTGCGGGTGGTATAGACACACACAAATATGGCATTACAAACACCGAGAGAAAACATTTAAATAAATGTATGCCCCTGCCGGGAATCACATCTAGGACTCCTCGCTCGCTCGCTCCTTGCTATAAAGGAATCATTGTTTCTTTACATTATGTTGGTAACAACTGAACTACATTATTTTTTTAAAGTTGATAACTCGAAATCGAAGACAAGTCGCCGATTCGTATGATCGATGCGTTTTCAACAAATTTTCCACTGCAATATGTAACACGGTTGATTTCAGAAGGAAGGTGGTACGTGAACAGATAGGGAACCCTTACCACCTCACATATGTTATGGCTAACGAGATGTCTTGGCACTATTGTCTCGTCCGTTGGTGAGCAGGGTTTCCCACGAGCAGGGGAGTTCGAACTCAACGAAGGACGGAGCTTCGTATACCAGAAGGCGTATTCATTTATTTAGATACATTACTTTTGCCGTTTTTGTAAAATTGCATGGATGGATTTCATGAAAAAGTCAAAGAAGTCAGTCAAAGAAAGCGTCGCGTCGCGTCGTGCCCTGCACTCGGCCGCTAATGGGCGGTTACATGACATAACTAAATTGCAACTGTCACTTAAATATAATAAAGTACGACTTCCTTGAACACAATTAAAGTAATAAGCATTAAGTCTCTGTGTTCCGTTCTCGTGACGTTTTCTATCCTCGTTTACCTACATTCTCCTTGTTTGTTATGACAGTGCCGGAGAGCAATCTCTCCTAGATTGCTTACAGCTTACGTCGATGGCGTAGGAATCACAATTTTTTATACTTTCATTGTTTTTGCAAAATTAGAACAGAACATATTTCAGATGTGATATTAAGTTTGCTAATTAAATATACCGTCTTATTCTATCTGGACAATAAACTGTTATTCACAATCATCACAGGTAATTTTAATAATATGTAATTTTAACTGAATATTAAAAGCTAATATTTTTAAATGGATGAAGATTTAGTTTCCAACGGGCAGTGCATCCAAAAATGGCAGCCAAAAAGAAAAAACCATCCATTAGAAAACCCAATGCGACAGAGCTTAATAAATAAAATGATCTCCAAACTACTCATAAATAGTTTACAAAGTGTAGCCCATGTGATATACTTGATCTGGTCTTAAGCTAAAATAGCTGCTAATTTTATCGTTTTTTTCTATAAATTTTAATATTTATAATTTTATCAACAGTGTATTTAATATATATCTGAATATTTATATCACATTTATATAGTTAGATGTTATATTTTGGCGGAGGCGGCTAAGGCGGTAAGGGTGAAGATGACGTCGCCATGAACGGTGGTAGCACCGGTGTTGCCGCACACTGCGCGCCACACAATGGCGTTGTCGACCGCACGCGAAGTGCAACGACATCCAATTGCTACTCGCCACTCTCTATGATAAATCGTGAGTTCCGTGTGTACGTGTGAATGTTGGTTTGTTGATGTATCTGTATTGTAATGCGAGTTCAATATTTAAGGTATTTGGTTTGAGTTGGAGTTGACGTGAATATTTTCGTTCAAAATGACGATTTTACAAGGCCGCGGTGATATGTCATCTTGTTAACAAATGAATCCTTATTAACTATTATTAAGCCCAAGTATTATTGAAGATAGTATTTCCAAAACGCAATACGAATAAGTTGCAACTGTAATTTTTTTCTGTGATAATAAAAAGTCGTACGAAGCTTATAAAGTATTTAAAAAAGTGCATGTCGAGATATCAATGTATTCCCGCTGGCGTCGGAGGGTGCGCGTCTGCGTTTCCTATTCATATTTTATTCATGTACATATGAAATGGTACGGTTAATTCTTATTTGGTTCCTGAATGAAGATTGAAGTTTAAGATTAATTTAAATCCATAAATAAGGTTTATTTTTGATAAACATACGAAAGTATACCATAATTTATGACAGTTTTTAGAATAACCTAAACCAAAATGCAATCCATTTTATTAACGCAATACTATAAGTAATTTTGCATAATATTAATATTGATATGGTTCTTAGGTCAGAAACATATCCACAAAATTCCGGTTAAGAAAGCGTCGGTTTTTATTTGTCCATTTGTATCTTTGATTGACCTCACCTCCGATTAACCTAAATAATTTGCTTGTTCTAATCGCCAAAAAGTACCCGTAAAAACTGGAGAATATGAACAGACAAGTGACCAACAGTAAGCTTTAATAAAACCCAGTTCTTCTTAAATACGTACGCTTTTCGAAAATTGTGTACATTCGTTAAGAAAGACTATATTATAGTTGCAAATAGAAAATGGACGCTAACATAAAAGACGCCTGGAAAAAAATTATCGTACGCAGTATTATAGTAACGCACCCATTGTACCCTACTCCAATTCAGTTAGTGGAAGTTGTGCTATCTATAGTGACAGTAAAACTGTTATGACGTCTCGATGAAAACATATTAACCGCTAAACAGTAGTTTAGTGGTATTCCACATAAATCGCAAAATGCACCCGTTAAAGTAATGTTTATCATCTTTACTGGTTATTTAAGAAAGATTTAGTCGGTTACGACTATGATTTTTTATTAATTTTTTTATATTGAATAAAAAACAAAAAATTCTTATTAATTATGAACGTATTAAACGTAAAATAAAAATTAGAAAAAATTCTCTCCGGCGGGGAATCGAACCCCGGTCTCCCGCGTGACAGGCGGGGATACTGACCACTATACTACCGAAGACACATGTTGACTTCTGAATTTTAGTTATCAATGATAAGAACTTACAATGAAAAAAGCTATTACTTAATTTTCAACAATTCCTTACAAAAAAAATTAACAAGACTAAAAATTTCAACGAACTTATCTTATCTTTTATCTTCTAACTGATAAGTAAATATTGTTTGGAAGAGATTGCTGCTTAGCGATACATTCCATTACGCGTCTCTTACAAGAATTCAAGAATTAATTTTATAATTTTAATCTGCTTTTAGTTTTCATTAAAGAGTATTATGTTAAAATAAATGTTTTAATAATTCGATATTTTTATGAGCAGTCACCCATCTCAGCTTCCAAACCGCAGCGCATGACGGTAACGAATATTCCGAGACACTCAGATCGTGAATAGTAGCTGAAATTCATATAGGTACTCGTAAAGTTCTTGTAATTACCATGAACCGGAAACATTAATATTAATCTTAGTACATACATCACCACTAATGGCTCTCAAAAGCGTAATAAAGAATTTATGTTAGCAATTATGTGTTCATTACTTGTAGGTCAGCTAAAATATTGGTCTGATTTGTTTCGCATATTTAATATCAAGGCAATTTGACTGTTACCTTATTAATTTTGTTGAATGGCTTATGACTACAAGCTTTGCAGCTATTCGATAAGAGATGGCGCTATAGTGGACATGAAGAATCCAACGTCATATATACATACATCTACGTACATAGAAGTTTTGTATTTAGAAATGGAATAGTATGAGCAAGTACGCGCGCAGGCGTGTAGATTTAGTCTGACAGACTCCGGTTATCCATTTTTATTTTATAAGTAACGTTTGTTTTCAGTATTTAGGCGAAAGCCATCAGATGAAATGATATGGTGGCAATTTTATTGATATTCCTGCAATACCAGAGAGTTCTACGTACTCTAGCATATCTCAACAAAGGTTAGGAAGCAAAGACTCGCCACTTGGCGTAAAAAAAGTTTACATCTAAACAAATTATTTTTAAAATCAATTTCTTAACCTAGTTATCTTTCCCCTTTTCCCACAGAGGTCTTACAAACAGCTTTTACTTCAGCTTGCCCAGGACTATCATTGCTACCGATAAATTACACGTAATACGCCAGTGTCAATCTACCGGTTATTAGGGTAATTGCTGTAGGGTAATCGGATATGATCGTTCGACGCATGATTTAACTGTTTCAGATCTGTGTGAGTCGGTTGGGTGGGCCGGCAAGTTTATGGTGAAATCGTTATAATGGTAACCTGTGAGTTTTAGAGTTGTCAATAAAACTATGAGATTTAACTTCGGAATATAATTTGTCCTGTTTAGGAATAGGGTTGAATGGATGTTAGGTAAGCTTTGTAATCTTTCTACGACGCTATGCTCATCGGTTAAAGTGTCGGATGCATAAATGCATGTAATAGCATGAAAGTTGTCAAATCCTAAAGCTCCATGAAAGTTGTCGAATGCTAATGCTAATATCGTTACTATCAGAAGCAAAAAGTTAACGTTTGAAATAATATTTATACATTATGTGATGACCGCAATAGGGCAACAAAAATATGGCTGTAATCTATTTCTAGACAGACATCATAAATATTCGTAAAAAGGCATAAAATTATATCAAATCGAATATTACCAAATCGTATATGTTATATAAGAAACCGGCTATGTAAATTATTTGGAAATTCATAAATTCAGTGGATCAAGACACATATGTACATATACATACAGACAGGTCTATGCTCAGGGTAAAATTAGTGAAAAGGCCTTAAAATGTTCGCCACACAAATCGGTAACCCTGTTGGCAAATAACTTTGTCTGGTCATACGTTATTTTCCAAATGCATAGAAGCGATCCGATTAGTGTTATATTGGACATCAAGTTCAGTGGGAGTGGACAGTAGACATCGAAGAGGCGAGGACACTTTCTCCGTGCGGCGACGCTGAGCATCTCAATGTGTCGTAACCGGTTATTTTGAATACAACACAATACTGTTATTACTGTCTACATGTTTGTTACTATAGTTCCTTACCGAGCTGGCAATTCGATTGTCTACCTGTTTCATTGTAATAAATAAATAAATTTATTTTGTATTGATAGTTTCTCAATTGATGTCTTTTAAATTTTATTATGTCAATTTGATTACAATAATATAAGTGTTAAGTGAAGATTATTTAAAATATAAGAATTAAAATGAAAGTAACCGTCTACTGATCCGAGCAGCCATTCCATGGTCACTAACGGTAGGATTAACATGTATAACAAAACTGTTAAGACCCGTAGACAAAACGGCTGGAGGAATCTGCATGATTCTTGCTAACCAAGTGCAGCTGACACATGCCAAAAGTTTCGCAGGTCATTTCAGAAGAAGGATAGTACTAGTTAGTCAGGTGGTCTCCCATTGTATTACACAACAGCTGACCAGGCAAATACGCAGTCGTTCCTGTTGGAGATATTTGGAATTACCCAG
>DWPT01004466.1:0-13209 GCA_018251895.1 Agathymus mariae mariae | reverse complement strand
ACTAGTTTTATTTTTTTTATACCCGAAATATGCAGCAAGTTGTAGGGTGCCTAATACTTTTGGCCAAGGCTGTATAAGCTGTGATTTAACGCCTCGCTAACATTATAAATATTGTAATATTGCACAGGCTATATCTCAACAGTTACCTACCTTAATCTAAACTGCTTGTTTGTAAACAATGCAGACCCTTGAAACTGTATAGTGAAACCACTAAATTTCTTGTGAATTCAACGTCCCTTATATTTCATACTCACTGAGTCACGTGGATAGGTAATTAGCTAATGAAGCCGTGTGTCGTGAGGCTTCATGATCGTCTTGGGCATGAAATTTTTGCCACACAGCCTTCTTAAGTTGCACCGTGGTGCATATCCCAGATGTTGCGAGATGTTATTGGCATCGAATATCAAGCCCTAAAGTTTATTTACACTTGAGTCACCGCGTCTGCGTGTTGGATCTGTGTCTCTTTGCAAGACTTCTAAACTACCCTACTACATGTAGGTTCCGTGAAGATTTAAGTTTAGGAAATACGTAACAATAATAATAATTAATGTTCATATATTAATACTTTCGTACTAGGATTCCTTACAATGTAGGTGGCATGGAAATACCGATTTGTTGCCTTGAGCGCAGGCGCAGGATAGCCAGCATCTTGGTCTGATATAGGGTACATTTTGTAGAATGTGCGCAGGGACTGTACGAAACAATTACCCCATTGTTGTTTCCCCATTAAACAACCTGATATACGGCTATTAGCCGTCCTTACGTCGTGAACATCCGTCGGTATGGACGATGCGGTTTGCGTCGTCATTCGTTACGTGCGCTGCAAAGGACTGAAATAACTTGCTGGCGTCGGTGTTCCTACCTACTCAAGACTCACTTCAAGAGGCCAGTGAATAATAAGGCTTAATAAGTTAATGCGTTCAACACCTTAAACTCCGTTACCACTTACCATCAGGTGAGAGTATTGTTAAGCATTAATTTATTTTCTGTAGAGAAAAAACATTAAACTATCCACATAAACGTCTGCCCCGGTCGTGACTCATCTCATCTTCTCATTCATCATCTCATCTCGCTCGGCAGCTACGGAGTCTTCTTAATAGACGAAAAAAATTTAACAACACCGTATCTAATTGTGTTTAACAATATTACAAAGAAAGATGTGACTGTACGAAAATCCTGTCCTTAAATTTCTAAAAAACAAAATGTCTTGGATATATGTACAGTACGGAACCCTATTGCACGCGGGACTTGGACTTGACTGCTATTATTATTTAGTTTTTACTTATACTATATAAACGACGTTTGTTTTCATATTTCGTTCGATGAACATTCACACTTCGTTCAGAGGTTTCATACATAAATGTTCCATACATGTTTCGGTCGCGGCGTCGGAGAGCAACTAATAATGCGGGTCCCCTGCTTTGTTGGTTGTTTGATGCCGTTGGTATTACCAATGTCCATGGTCGGCGGCGACCACTTATTATCAGGTGACTATTCTTTTATTCAATTTCTTCTATTCAAATGTATAAAGTTTTAAATATAAATGTTCTCCGTCCAGCGTATGTAGCGTAGCGTATAAAGGTATTATTAAAAATTAGTATCTATCGTTCAAAGTTAAAACCACATTAAATTTTAACAGTCTGTGCTGTTGACTTTTAAAATATTCTGACATTATCTATCTATAACAGTGCGTTGCAAAGATAAGGGTTAAATAGTTTCAAGGATTAACAATTACTTAGTTGAGACGTACTTAGTTCGCATGGGCCAGCATGGTGGACTTTGACTGTAAGTCTCCCGTTGTTGGACCCACGCCGCGTGTTGGGCAGGCTTCAGTTGATTTGGTGCCGGCTCGAATGTCAGTATTATGGAACTAAGATGAATCAATAAATTTTAAGAAATAAATATATATGAATACTTTTTTGGAATTTCAAACGAATTTAGTATGCCTGTCTACCTATCTGTAACTAAAATCACAGATTGGGTTTAGATAATTGTTGACATATTTGTAACTTATATGACGGTTCATAATGTGAGATACGTTTCATCATGAAAAATGGATCTGTTATGGCGCAATTTTCCAAAGCGAAACGAGGCGCGGTTCACTAGATATGGCATGAAAAGTAATTTAAAATATACGTACAAATCATTCAGAGGAAATCCTCTGTAATAACGGCAGTCTACGTCAAGATATATTATGTGGTTTAAAAGAAATAAGAACAGACAGACACAAAGATAAACGAAGTTCTTATATTCTTTTTACTTAACTTGTTTAAACTAAAAATATAGTTAATCTAAGATGAAATAAGTGATTACAATAAGTATATTTTAACTAGAACACTGTGGTGCAGTACCCAAATTGCCTTTCCTCAGTATCACTTTTTAAATAATTTTATGGCAACGCTTATACCCTGATCGAGAAAGCTTCCAGCTCTCGGGCGCATGTCTTAACTTTCAGCTTTTTTATTATTTCAATGAAAATATAATGAGCGTCGACACCCACGGGCCCAGTCTCGACTCCAAAAGCTTTGAAAAAAATTCAGAACCGAGCTCCCAAATTTAATTTTTTTCCACCGCTATTATATTAGATATTATTTACTAGATAACTTGGTAGATATTATACAGTCATGCAATAATACGACATCGATTTACAAATCGAGTTGTTCCGTTGCTATTCAAAAATTGCTACACAATTTACATAATTAACCGATAAATGTTTGAGTATTGACCTGATTCTGCAATTTTATTGTCTACGTTAGTATAAAATAATTATAAATGTACTCCTCACTTGTAACATGAATTCAAATAAGCCTCTTCAACATTTTGTACAGGAAAAATAGCAATAAATGTTGTTTTTGCACACACACTTCGTTCACAAGCGACGCAGCCGATTCCGCTAACATTTACAAATGATATAAAATGACTTTGTTCAGGTTCAATAATTCATTATTATAACCAAACATGTGATATTACGTCTATGGCCATCCGGAATAATATACCATCAATAGTGTAAAAGAGTTTTTCAGATAAGTGTTCCTGAGATTACTTTCCGATTTATAGACAAACTCATAAAATTCGCACTCTCACTTTACAATATTATTATAGATTATATAAATAAGATATGTTCAAGAGTTTCTTTGCCTCCATTATAATGACGTAAGTGTTGAGGAACTGTAGTAGAAAGAAAATATGACGTTCATAAACGCATTAATGTATACCTGATTAAAATAAATTACTCAGTTTTGCTACAAAATGTAAATTGTTATCGGAAAGTTGTAAAAAAATTTCATAATTATATGCAAACATGGTTTATTATACACATATTTAATATACATAGTTCATAGGTTATATTATTCATTAATATGTAATATTTTTAGTATGCATAAATATACAAACTAAAAAGTTTATACGTTATCTCTGCTTCAAACTGTGTATATTTTACTAATTTCATACACAATGCGATATTTAAATGTTGCGAGGAAATTTAAGGTAGAACTATTCACTGCACTACATAAAGGTTGGTGCAGATGTAAGTGACAATCAATAAGACCACAAAACAAAGTAAAACAATTTAAAGTATTTGGGTCGCGTGTCGCGTGTCGCAATGCACTGTCGCGACCGTGCTTTGTTGCGTTTTGTCAAGTTTTTGTTTAGGCTTAGGCACTCGATAAACGACAACTAAGTCTGACACAGTTTCACAATGAATTACGAATGGCTTCTGCGTTTATTGAGTGGTTAGTATAATAGATTGTTGTTTGTCGTATGTGCAAAATGGTATGTTTAAATTTAATTTCCACTTGGAGTACGTTCTGTATATCGCGTTTTTTTAACAGCGGTAATAATCGATTAACAACTTTGATTCGATAATGGTTGGAGCCGATAATGCAAACTGAGAAATTAATGTCTGTGTCGCGTGATCGTTTAACTCACATTAGATAATACGAATAGATGTTGGCGAAGTACGGTGACCGTCGATTCAAAATGGTTAGTGACTACAGGCATTGATAAATAACGCGATATTTATATATGAAAAATTAAACATTCTGTTTTTAACGTACTTAAGCATGTCGTTTCTTGATTCTACTGCCGTTTAGAAAAGACGTTTTACATTGAGGATAAGAAGCGGTGGATTTCCTCAGCATGTCTTTTAAATAAATATAATTATAACAATTCCAGAGCAAGTTTTAACCTGCGCGGAACAAGTTACATTACTATTTTTTTTCAGACATCCACGTCTATATTTTCATTAATACCATATTATCTTTAACTAAAAGTTGTTTAATTTGTCGCTGGAAGGTTCCAATAAGTAAATCACGTGTCAACTCTGAAATCTTATTGTAAAAAAAACACTGAGCCCCATAAAAGAACGCGTAATCTTTTGAAGCCGATATGGAGACAACTGAATGTTCAATGTCGATGTCTCAGTACTAAATTAGTATAAATGTTGCATATTACCAGATGTAAGTTGCTTACACACTACCCGCTCAAACAAAGTAGTAAGCTCCATATTGACATTTATTGTTTAAAATAAAATACAGTAAAATAACCATAATTATAATTATGCTATTCATTATCTGCAACGAGCCCACTGCGAACTCAGCGGTCAATCTTATTTATGGCATTATAACATTAACGTGGAATTACCTTTAAACATATAACAGAACCCTGTCTGCCAGTCGAGTTATGAAATAAATCAATGTAGGTTTACTTCTATACCTATTAGACCCCTTTCGATCTAATAAGTGGACATAACGAAGGTATAACTTACAATGGAGTAGTATCGGAATCAACTAAGCGTATCACTTTCGCTGCTGACTCCAATGATCCGTACGCTTTCACTGCCCGACGTAAATCTGTAAAGCCGCAGTGACAGAGACGTGTCGGACCCTCGGCGGGCAGCTGCCAAGCTACCGACGGTGGTTTCAGGTTGTGAATATTGTGCCAGTGTATTGTGATGTATGAATAGGGGTTACTATATGTATATATTTATTGAATACCAGCGGCCTGTCTTGAATACGTTTGGGTACAAAAATAAAATATATGTGTTATAATCTATGTTCATTTCCAACAATATAATGTTCAAACAGTAAAACCATACCGAGGTTTCGTAGTTTAGGTTGGTAAACATTTTAGAGTATATTTGTGATAATAACTATAGCCTCTGTCGAACTTATAAAACGAAGCATTTAAAGTTACACGTGATTAAAACAGGATTCATAGACACAACGGTAACAGGAACAAACGTATCCAGACAGTATTTAGTACGTATCTAGTACTTCTAGTAATAGTATGAGAAATAATTAATACGTCAAATTATTTATATGTAACCTAATCATATAATAAATAAATATGACAATTATTGTAGTAAATTAAAAAATAAAATAATTTATTAAATATACCGCAAGCAGCCGGCCCCAACTTCGTTGGAGTTGAACAATTAATTACATATATATAAATATTATATACAGCCTATCCTCGTCGATGAGACAAGTGGCCGTATTAACCATAACACCACAGTAACCCTCGACCACAGTCTACTGTAATATAGATGAACTAATAAATAACCTGATCGGCCTAACGTCTTTTACTGTCATTATTATGAAGTACGGTCACAACGTGTTTGTAAGTAAAGTCAGATAGTACTAAAGGTCAAAAGCTAACCACGCCTTAATTCCAAATTACAATATTATATTTGCAACACTGTAATTAAACGTAATTGACTTCGTCTAATTTACTCGGATGGACAGTATTGCAACGTCACAGTCTGACATGTTAGATAAGAGTGTGACAGTCTTGTGGTTTGAATGTAAGGTTCCCGCTCGGGTGAATCGAGTTCGAATCTAGCATGCACCTTTAATTTATCAAATTATGTCCTTATTGCAAATTCATTGTCACTTGCTTCGGTGAAGGAAAACATTGTGAGGAAACTTGCACACCTGAGAAATGTTCTCGAAGGTGTGTGAATTATGCCAACCGTTCTCCCGGAGACATTGAGGGGACGCGAGCCCAGCCCATGGTGATGAAGATGATGATGGCGACCGAATGAACAAGAATTCACTGTTTTAATAATACTTACAAACAACATTTATAACAGTTTCTGGCAGAGAAGCATTAGTCTCCAGCAAGATTGAATCACGAGTGTGGCGTGCCCTCGCGCCTGTCCCTAAGCCAGGGTCCATTATAGGACGCGTTGTCTAGTGTAGAGGGTGAGTGTTGAGTGTTGACCGACAGTACCTCCGTGCAATTAGTCTCTGTCGGGTTTCTTGCCATCGCTACACACCCGTAAAATATCAGAAAATATTTTCTGTTCTTCACCAAATATTTGTTTTAACATAATACTGTAAATAAATATTTCAATCACAGAAATATCAACTTTGTTTTTTAATTAAAATTTACTAACTAATGGAATTGAATATATTCATTAATTATGTTAGGATTGTAATATGATAAATCTTTCAAACACCCAGCATAAATTACATTCTTGATGGGAAGTAGTGGACGCTGACTTTAAGTTTCCTGGCATTTTTTTTCCACTTTTTATTATTTATATTGCACATTATAAAGCTTTTTAATATAGAATAATTATGTTATATATAAAATATAATTATATTATAGAATAAATATGGGTGTTATTCTACAGCAAAATAATTGTAAATTTATTCAATATTTTAAGTATATGCATATTCCCTAGTCAGCTGGTAGTAGTAGTAGTGACAAGGCCCCTCCGAATAATATCTTGTTTATTTGTAACACAATGAATATAATTTGAAATGTAAATACAATTATTTAATAATACCAGTGTTCGTAATCAGTAAATAGCATTTTGTTTCCAATGTTTTTTCATCGATAACTCGTCAATAATTATTGAACAAAACAAAATAGAATAACCTGGATAGTAAATTGTCACTGGCGCCCATAGACGTCCGTACGTCTAGCAGGACTGCTAGCTAGAAAGGATACTGCTTTTTAACTTCATCATTTGCCACCAGCTTCGAGGCCTAAGCAATATATACATAATAAACTTTAATCGGAAGGATTAACAGCTAAGAACTTAAGGCTGTTGGCTACTCACTTGTAAACCTTTCACATCTAGTAATAGCTTTTGAGCTATTCATAATCCGCCTAGCCGCTTGGATTAGACGGAAGCCATACCGTTTCTCGTTGTACTGTGGACGCTTTTAAATTATTGCTGCGTATTGCAATTAAATAATCTCTATTAAATCTGTAAATTATTACTAATCTAATCTAATTATTAATTGTTCCTCAAAAAGTATACAACTTCGAGTTTTTTAACGTAAATAGAACTGCCTAGCCTGCCTGGCTAGCTACCACCCTAATGCTTGTGTCATCCGCCAAACAACTGTCGTGTTCCGACCGGGGGCTTGAGAGCCAGTACTTTCTTTCTTACTTTGTTCTCAATTTCTGGCCGACAACGCATCAGTGATACCTCTGGTCTTGCTGATGTCCATGGGAACAGTGACCACTTACCATCAGGTGGCTCGTCTGATCGTTTGTCGGCTATTAACACATTTTTGTTTAATTATCTCATCGGTTGTCTTTGTGAGATTACAGAATTACTGCGCTGGACAAGTAGGTAAAAAATAGATCGCATTTCTTTCTCCACAGACAAAACGCTCGCCTAGCAACCAGAGCAAGCTTTTAGAAGTATACTATCGTTTAACGTGCGTCTGTCCCACTTACGAGAGCCATTGTCACACGACTCGGCTGGAGTGGTTGTACTTGTCAACATCACGCGCAGACACGAGCTTTGTGACGAGCTGTGTGTAACTGCTTTTAATATTTATCAGTATTTATGAACCCGAGAACGAAATGAAAATTTAAATGTAACATGTTACAATTAATAAACGAAAAATATACATTGCTTATTTCTGTTCTTGTTTAATTTCGTTATACATAGAAACATACAAGCAATATTTTGGAGTGTGAGATGATATATCCATTTTAGAGTCTAAGCCAATCTCCCTGGAACAACCAGTTCAACTGTAACATGATATATGAAAAAATAGGAATTAAAATAAATGGAATAATTAGTTTTTATTAATTATTTTGTACGGCCACGGTTTGGACAATAGCCTCCTCCAAGGATGTCCATATTCCTTTTGCCAACAGCTGTGCCAAGCCATTTTACCAGCCACAAACTCCTCGTTCTGTATGCTAGTGCCATGAGTTTAAATTTGGTGTTACATATTTCTTACGATATTACATCGTGATCTACTTATAAGGTGAATTTCGCCTCTGTAAGATTATCTGTTTACATATCGCCTCTTTAGATGTCTCCGATAAGATATTGCGTCTCTCAAGATCGTGTTCTGAAATTTATAATAACACTGTGCACGCCGCGTTCTTTAACATTTTTTATCTGTAATTAAAAGATTATTGATATGTAGATAGTTAAAGATTATTTAAAATCGTTTAATAGAATTGTTTTTCAGATGTCATGATGTCAGATTTCTTAACGAAGAGATCTCAACGAGAGAGATGTTTTGATCAGTATTTTTTCGTAATATATGAAAAACATATTTATTTTTTGGAAATTATCTCTGTCTGTCTAAACATTTATAACGCTTAAACCGCTGAAGAAATTTCGATGATTCATGATAGGTCAAAATCAAAAATACATTTCATCCTCGTGAAATGAATTTGTTTCTGCGGAATTTTCCACCCAAGGGTAGGTTACTGGTTAAGAATAAAAACACGTTGACAATAATTATGTAGAAACCTTGCATTAAGACTCCGGCTTTTATTTTAATGAGAGTTTTGCCTGAGGCTAAGCCTGACTCTGCGGCATTTAAACCGCTCACCTAACCATCCTGGTTTGTTTACAAACACTGCTTTTATAGAAATGAACGTTACGAGATAAATTGGACGACTTCTTGTAGTTTTAATGTTAGTGTCACACAGAGTCTGTTGGTGACATGACACCGATACAGGATCGTTATCTGCTGTATTATTTCGTCATGTACAGGTTTCACTTCTGTGTCCTCGAAGTGTCGATGTGTCTGCTATATTATCTACTCATGTAGATTTAATGGCGCAATCTGTCATTTACGAAATAATACCCTCAATAATTGTATGAATAAAAATATTTGTGGTGTCAAGTGTTTTTGAAGCATTTTGATCTTGACTTAGCTAGAAATATTACTTTTTTAATGTAAATAGCCGACAAACGCGCCTGATGGTAACTGTCATCTCGTTGTCGGCCTGGAAAGAAGAAAGAAAAAACTAGCTCTCAAGAAAAAACCAGCCCGAACACGAGTCGTTTGATTTCTGACTTAAGCACGAGGGTGGTAATTAACCATGTAGGCTTCACGGAAAGACAATAACACCACCACATATCATGTATTCGACTTTAATTTGTATAAATATTTGAAGTTAGCAACATGCTTGAATAGAACTCGCACACAACATACGATAGACATTTTTAAATACCTTAAATTGTTAAATTTAAATTTTTAAATTCTTTATATTTGTCTTTTCATATTTTGATTTAAATTAAAAATGTTCGAGATATTCAATTTATTCCTGAACATTATTTCAAAAATCAAAGTAATTCATGTCAAGTTACGAGTATTAATGCCCATTGCATCTCTTAAAAATAAAACTCCAAAATCCTCCGCTCAATTCCCTCTAAGCTCGTGCCAAGTCTTCCCGCTTCCTTTCTCATTTCCTGTAAAAAAATTAAACTGAATCGCAAAAAAAGACCATATTCACGCAGAGTATGTATCAAAATGCCTCATGAAGGTTTGACGTGTTTAAGTAGCGAACAGTCGCCGAGAGCCCTCCAGTTGTCTCGCAGATCACCGATAAGGAACCCTTGGGATACAAGGGCCCTTGAACAGCTTGCCGATGATCCAAATTATTATTGTTGCGAACTGGGGAAGTTATAATGTAAAGGGGAAGATTTAAGTTTTGCATTTGTTACTTAGGAACGTATTCAACTTTCACCACTGTAAAATGTATATAAAACAAGTTGTAGTGAAAATAACAAATTACTATGCGCTCATAGCCAACGGCGGCTTGTGTTGAAGGGGAACGATCGATCGAATTGAACAATTCAAACGCGGGCACAAAATTGTGACAAAATTTCATGAGCATTTCCTTGCAGACGTCATGTTAAGATTTTACTGTGAATCGTTATTATTTTATATCAGCTGATAAGCGATCAGGATTAGGCTTCGACTTCGGACATATGAGTCGGCATATAAAACCTCTACCAACACTGGAGCATCTTACCATGTAGACGCAAAGCTTTTTCGATTATGAGAAAAGATCCGTTGAAACTAAATACATTATTGAATAGTACCAAGAGTTAATTATTTACGAGTAACAAAATTAATTGTTTAAAAGTAATAATAATTTATTATTCAAGACATGTATAACATTTTAATTGTTTCGTGAGGCTCGGGGCATGCCGTTCGTGGTTCATGGGTCGCAGTGTCCACGTTATATCTACACTTAAACATTAAAAAAATATATATTCTTAAGTCGATAAACAGATATTTAAAATGTTTAATCAAACAAACCAAACACACTTAGAAAATTACTGTTCATTAATCAATACTAATTGTATGTATTAATAACTCGATAACGTTATAAATAATTACCTAATTACTTCGTTGTAACTCGATATGCTAACAGGATCAAATATGTGAACAAGATTATCAAAACACTTCTCGGAATTGTAACTGCTTCTTTCTTTTCCAGGGTTTATCTACGGAGCCATGCGCGGATTTCTGTCAGTTGGAAGCAGATCTGCCTATAAGACGCGCCAGACATAGAATATAATATAAATTTAAATAAACCGGATCTCATACAAACTTCAGTCAAGACTAAAACGTAGTTATTGAATTTTTACATAAAGTATAGTGTAAACCACATTTACCACAGATAAAATCACAACCTTGGAATTATTAAAACGGTTTAACTTAATTAATTCAAAGTGGTTTCGAAATAAGTTAGCGAGGACAGATCGATCGTTTGGTCGGGAAAATAGTACTGGACTTCGAAACTTGCCGTCGTGTTGAAGTGAATTGTGTGGTGGACGATGGCAACTACCGGCAGTGAGATCTGGCTGCAGTGGTTCACCTGTTGCTACCCTCCCGCTGCGCACACGCAGCGCACCCGCCGGAGAATAGACCGCTCCATGATCGGAGCACCAACGAACTTCCAGCACACAGGACATATAGGTAAAACTTAGTATTTTCTACTTAGTTACGTTCGATGTTGAAGCCCAGCCTAGATGCAGCTGGAGCCATCGTTTCGTTGATAGATTAAATTTGTTGTGTTTTTAATACAGATGTGTGAGTGTGTGGCCTAAATTATTTTGTAATGTACCTCCTTAAGCCGTGGGATTTCTCAATGCACATTTACGTACGTATAAAACTCTTTGTACTTAATGACTATCTCATATTTTAACCAGGGATGTTAATGAGCTCCCTAATGGTAAACGAAACTATCGGATATCCGCACTGAATCTGATGAAAATAATTCGATTAATTTCGAATAGACGCAGAGTCTAAACGAAAACACATGACAAGTATTCGCCGGCCGAACTGAAACACTCGCCGCGTCGGTCTAATTTCTAGACGGCTTCTATTATATAATTTTTAACGCCATTAGTTTTTGTGTGCGATATTATAAATAATATTAAGTATCCCTAAATTACTTATCAAATGCGAAGTATATCCGACAGACTTGGGACATAATTAAATTCAAAGATGCACAAGTGTCCAATTAATAAATATCGTGATAATTTCTACCAGATACTGTCATATTTATATAAAACTTACGTTAGATTTATTGTAAACGAATTCAGATCAGTCTGTTAGGGTCGACATTTAATATCCTGTTATTTATCCAAAACAACTTCTAACATGACTCGGCTAGCGGTCGTCGAAGAAAACGGAATTAACAAACCAGGACACAGAGTAACTTGCAAGTTATCGCCACTTGTTTCTCATCGAAATAAGTTTTTCTTGGTTACAGTGAAATAACATAGAGTTATTAACACAATGAAATGACACAGATGCATCTAAATAGAAGAATATCGATTTTAGTTTTGATTTTTTCCCATCGTTTGGAAAATCAACAGCGATCTGCTGTTATTCACGTGCAAATGGTCGCACCACTAGACGCACTGCTAGATGTGTCATCGATGTAATACCGGCCAAGCGTGAAGCCAGCTACTCACCTGACTCACCAGCGTAGCAACCGAAATACATTATTAATTTACTTTAAAAGGAGAGTATAAACCTTATAAACATACAAATGTTAATAATATATTTTAGCTATACAAAATAGCTTTATAAAAAAATTAAATAGTCGTATTTTAGATAAAAATATAAGTACATCTTCACAATGAATAATCAAGCCACATTCTTAAATTTCATGGTTTTGTTACATTCCGTCCATTTCTTACTTTAAAATAATTCTTCTAGAGTATTAAAAATGTTCTAGAAAAAATGACAAGATATGCTAGAACTATTAGCTCTATAAATCTCCACGCTCACCTGCAAGTATTATTTTAGAAAAATTTGTTACGCTAAGCGTGTAAATTAGAAACGGTAGTTTGAGACTGTACGTGTAATGATCTCATTTCGTTTAGCGTTATTCTTTTTTGCAACTTTAATCCGCGTTATTAACATTATGAGGCTACAATATAGGAATAACTAAGAATATTTAAGTAATAGCGACGGAGGGGACAAACTGAACGAAATTGTATTTTTCAACCCAAAATCGCTCCTCTTATTTCCTCTGAGTATACGAGTATTCCTCTAAGTGCACCTAAAGTGTACATGTTACGCAATGTAATAAGTGTGAGTAACGGTTATACATGTAAATTATGTTATGATATTGGAACAGAAAATTAAAAAAAGAACAGCACAGCAGCTATATTTAACAGCAGTTTGAATCCTGCACAAACCTCTAATTTTTAACATCATGCGCGTTTTATAAATGAATCGTCATTTGTTTCGGTAAAGCAAACCGTCGGCGGGTTACTTAAGCGAAAGTTCTTCATAATGTTCTAAAATTCGACCAGCTTGATACGTCTTCGCCGCCCTCTTCAGGAGACAGAACCGAGCCCGATAGTAGGACAATTATGAACATGTGTCTCGATTAGGGATGTTATGGATATGAAATTTCGGATCCGGATAAGGATACGGATATATGAATAATTTTTAACCGGTTTCG
>DWPT01004465.1:0-13212 GCA_018251895.1 Agathymus mariae mariae | reverse complement strand
AGTTTATCTGTTTTTGCTCAAGATGGCACAACCAAAAATACTGTATAGATACCCAAATGCTTTGGAAAAATAAAAATCATAATTTATTTTTAAATATAGGTATAGGTGAAGCGAAGCACCGGGTACCAGCTAGTTATTTATAGAAATAAATTTACCGTTCATTTTTTATGAACTACCTCGAAGTGGAACTCTTGTCAGGGCAGTTGCTTCCTAAAGAAAAACAATGTGCTTTGACATTACTATTTATATACTGCTTATAACCGTTTTAAGTTTAGAAATTACACCCTTAGATATTCCATCTACAACACACTTGAAAGTGTGATTCAGTAAATTGAACTACACTATCTAGTCTGTTACAAAATAATTGTCTATTGGTATGGAAAGTGTTGCAGCGCTTACAATCCGCTTTTTTTTATTTTCCTGCTAATACTCTTTCTACGCACATTGCCCCAATTATATTTTAGTGACTCCAAACTCCGAAGTTATTGAACACGAATTACCAAGCACAGATTCTTTGAAGAGGACATTACTGCTATACAGAGATCCCATTATGCCACCAGCACCAAAAGTAAATATCCAACTAGGAGTTCAAGTCAACAGCATTAGTTACGATGCCTTCGAAGCTAAGTTGACCACTGGAATGTCTGTCGTTGTGGTAAGGACAAATATTATAAGGACAATCGATATCAGTTGTTGATTCAATTAAGGACCAATTGTAATGTGGTTTTAAGAGTTCCAAAACATATTAACATTCTATATTCAAAGCAGAGAAACCAGTTGACAGATCACCTAAGAGTAGGTCACTGCTGCTTTTGAACATTTGTAACACCAAAAGCATCACTGAAGCGCTGCCGGTCAAAAAGAAAGTAGAGTATCCACTTTTTAACTGATTCTCCGAGATTGCAGCGGAAACGCATTGGAAGCATTTTATTTTAAAAAAAAAGTTCGTAGGTAGCCAGGTAGATAAAGAGCTGTTTTATCATGTACGAGTACCGTCACGATTTAGCTGGATGGTACAGAGCGCAACGAACTCCAAAAGGAGGGTCTTTGCGCCGTTGTTCCAATTTCTATCCATTGTTCTGCACGATGTACTGAGACCAGGTTAGATTAGCTAGTATGTAAAGATAGATGGAGCCACTTGCCGCCTCCTATAGTAGTATATAAATTTCTAAAATACCTGCGAAATATTACCCTAATATCAGTTTAGTAAGCCAACAACCAGCGATCAGAAGTAACTCCCAGTTTTGAAGATTGTACGAAGCCCTACTAAGTTATTGTCAAACATACCCAAGGCAAGGATAGATCTAGATAGGTTTCGCCTCTGATTCACAGATTTCCTTTGTTATGCATGGAGGCTTTGAACAGGAGTTACAAAACTCTTGCTGATTGAGTAGCCATTAAAATCTTCTTCCGAGTAAAACCATTACAAGCACTTTTAGGGGACTTGACGTTATGATGGTTCAATATAATGTTTAATTTCAGACTTGGATAGACGATAGCATGGCTTGGAATCCGGCAAAATTTAACGATACGGCAATGGTAACCTTTCGTCCAGGGCAAATCTGGAATCCAAAGTTCTTCGTTTTCAAGTAAGTATCCAACTTTATTTTTCATACTAATTTGACATGTAGTTCTTCCAAACATGCACAAAAGAGCATTTATTTGAACTTAGAATAATGGTGCAACCCTAATGTGCCAGAGCCGTTATTAATCTCTTTTGTTTCATTACACGATTATATACGCTGACGAATTCTTTAATTAATTAAATATTTAAATAAAAAAAACAAATAAAATTCTTTAATTTTAAAGAAATCAATGCAAAGATCCGTGGCATCAGACCTTAGGTTTTAGAAATTGAAAATCATCATCATCATATGCTACGAAATTGAAATAACTAAGGCTGACTAATGCTGCTGTAACATCATAAAATTGCATGCATTAACGACTCATTCCGGGACAATGAGCTCGCCTTCCAACTATGGAGCTCTTAATTATTCTTCGCCAATTGTTTTAATTGCTGATCAGTAACAGGACACCTACTTCTCACATGTAGAAATAGCAGTCGAATTGTTTAAGAATGGGTTTTTTTAGTTGTAACAGAAGCAGAAGTAAATTATTTAGATGTAGCCAGGCGAACAAAATTTAATTTACTGCCCTGATTTATTACTTCCTATAGTAGCAACGGCTCCGTTTCCCAAGATAGAAGGTATCTTAGAATATGACCCATAATATAAGCTAGTGAAGGTAGCCAAGTATCACCAAACCAGTTCAGTGGTTTTAGTATTGTACGTGTACATGAATAGAATATATATAATTTTTTAAAATAAATATATTCTGATCTATATATCAAAAACAAGGTCTACCTAAATTAAAATTGCCAAAAGTTATTCTACGTACTGATTCGAACCCGTTACAATTTTACTATCAGTATAGATACATACTATCAATACAAGTCATTCGTATTTAAAAACTTATTTATATTACTTTATCCGATACCTCTATTATTTAGCTTTTAAATATTGAAGTATGATTATTTTAAGAATTCTTGAAAAACTTTTAAATCGTTGATAATTAAAATTGCAATGACAATAAAAAAAAAACTGTGAAGATGTTCCCGTATGTTATCTTTATTACAGTTCTGACAGCAGCAGTATGTTGAATCCAAAAAAACCTGAACCAATAATGATGGTTAACAACGGTGAAGCCACGTACCATTTCCAGACCCAAGTAGTGACATGGTGCGTTCAATATAATGTCACACTGAACCGGTAAGTTGGGATAGACTATGGTCGAGACTTGCGAACTGATTCTTAATATCAAACTTTGAGATCATAGTATTTTCCCGTCGCAAGTCTACCTGATTCTGTGCTAATTTCTCTCACAAGTACATGAATATGCCATATGCTAACAAGTGATATTTGAGCTACATATTTACGTTTTCCACTGCGAAGCTCCGAGTAGAAAATCTAAAACTTTAATTGCTGTTTCATATAATTTCTGGCTTTGTTCCTATGGCACAAAGGTGCTGCCTACTAATTAATGGACAAGGCAATTATGCCAGGTCCCAATTTTTGGAGTTCGTTAAGCTTCGTGCCAATCAGTTCAGCCGTGACGATTTTCGTGCGCCATCCTTTTAGTAAAATCAACGGTGTAATATTTTTGACGTTGTTAATGGTGATGAACCACTTAAAAAGTAGCTTCAGCGTATTTTTCTTGGTATCAGGGGCATTTCCGGGTTTCTAATAGCTTACGATCAGATGGTCTATCTGCTTGTTGTTGTTGAATGTTACTGTTTGTTAACATTAATAAACTCTCAGTACGTGCTTGCTAGTTTCGAATTTCAAGCGATTATTACTTCGAATCCTAGACGATGCTTTAAAATATCTAATCTAAGTAAGCAGTTTTTGTCTACATAGGCAACAAGAATCAGCAGCCATGGCTTGAATCACTTTTGCTCTGTTTCATACTTAGCGATAAATTAAGAACTCCTAATCCATTTTGCCACATTTTGTAGATGGCCTCGGGATACTTACACCTGTGTTGTAGTCATCGAACCATGGGAAGCTCATGAGAAAATAGGCATAAACCCTTTACCACCAGATCACAGTGCCTTGAAACTTGTAAGTTTTCTAAGACATCATGTCTGCTAAACCAGATACTTGGTTTTTTTTTATTTTCTGTATGAGTTGTAAGGGTCCTCTTCCCAGTCTCAAGACTCCTAACCACCCTGGTCATTGCCTTGCGTTGAGGCCATTGAGATTCAGGCCAGTTGTAATCTGACGGTACTTGTATTTAGTAGTAGTTTTTTACTTGTCTGTCTAGCTACCACTCACCTCGAATCAACCATGAATTGTGTGATGTGATCAGTGATGCCTTTGCTTACGATAATCTTTACAAGCTATTGAGCTAACACCGCTTCAAAGTATGAGGATCCAACCTTAAAATCGCTCAACTATACAATCTTTCTCTTGCTTGAGATTCCAATAAAAACTAACTTTGCGCTGTTGTTGTGCAAAGTTACCATTTCATTGCATGCTGAAAGAAGTATAAATCTATACATACAATAAAATGTTAACTGATCACTTTCTGTAGATGAAGACTATATCAGAACAACTATAATTAATCCCCTAATAATAGCTGTTAACTCTATTGACGCAATACCCAAAATAATAGTTATTTAGAAATTTTATTTTTATATCTATGCGTTTGTGCGTGCTGATCTTAGAAACGGTGTAACTGATTTCGGTAAAAGTCACAATTTCTTAACATGTAAAGTTCGTTTCATTTCAATTTGACTTTAAGTAAAAAAGTTGTAAATTAATATTTGTGTTTCTAATTTACAGACCGAGAAACACGGCCCTAAATCAATTCAGGTGTTAACTTTAAACGTAAGGCGTAGTTTTTCTGAAGAGAAACGAGGGCGGTTTGCTAATTACAAATATATTTAGTTCGCAGATATAGATGAGATAGTCAAAAACGGTTGGGACATACAAACAAAGCACTACATAGCTAATAACTCAGTGTGGACCAAGATGTATCCTGTATACAATAACAATACACATCAGAGCGACAGATACATGGTTTACATGTACTTGACAAGACAAGCCTCTACATATAATATTGTGTTTTATACTCCTTTGATCGGTAAGCCTTACATAACATACTGCCCTGGCATGTATAACTCTGCGCTTTACATATTAATGTCTCCAGGTATGAAGTTATGAAGACGACTCTTGCATTTTTCAAATTTATAATTTATTACGGTTTATCATCGTAAATCCAGTAGCAGATCTTCATGCAGGTAGAGATGATTAGTTCAGTTGCTAGGGAATCATGTTTTTTTCTCAAATTTTTACATGCTTTCGTCGCGTTCGCGCGTGTTGTGCATCTATAGTACAAAATGTTAAATTGAACTACGGTAAAAATGTTACATACAAATTAATCGCTATAACAATTATTTTGATATCCTGTTATATCACTTTTGAATATTATATTTACATTATGAAAAGTTAAATTATTTTATTCGTGGCTAAATGTATCTTTAATTCACACGAGTACATTAAACGTTTTCCTGAAAGCAAACAATGCTTATTTTTTTGCATATAATATTTTGTACTACGTTAAAACCGAT
This sequence comes from Agathymus mariae mariae, assembly GCA_018251895.1. Lineage (NCBI taxonomy): Eukaryota > Metazoa > Arthropoda > Insecta > Lepidoptera > Hesperiidae > Agathymus > Agathymus mariae. The sequence goes on along the minus strand of DWPT01004465.1, from coordinate 8,081 downwards.
ATTATATTCCTAAAAATAACAATTGAAAATTTGACGTTTTTGTTGTTCTTAATATATTTTTATCATATACACAATATATTTCCTACAAGTAAAAATATGAGAACAAAAACTGGTGGATCCCACCAACAGAGCTGGTGGCAAGTCTTCTCTCACAATGAGAGCGGTTAAAGTTAAGATCTGCCACGCTTATCAAGTGCTCGTTGATAGACACCGGTGATCACTTCTACTTTATTATCTACTTCTGGTTTGCATAAAATAAATAATAAAAAAACATTTTTTCCTACCTACTACCCAAGTACCTTGGTATCATGGAATTCTAATTTTTTTTCGTAGTAATTTGTAATGACAATATTTCTCACTGTTTAAATAAATTGTTTCCTATATTAAGATTCTTAATACACACGATGATTGCTCTACAATGTGTCTACATTAATAATGACACTCTACTAATGTCTCTCGTAAATTTTCGTGGTTTTTTGTTTCATTTCTAGTTACGTTAATGCTTATGGAAATAAAATTATTTGTACGAGATGTTAATAGTAAACGCACTGTAAAATTTGCTACAAAGTGATTTGTTGTCAGGATTGATCGCGGTTTACATATTTTTTTGTTAGAATATAGTATATTCTCAATTACATCTAAATTCATTCCAAATCTTTTTAATTTTGTGTGTTCACTTGCAGTTTTGTTTATGTTCGTGTTGATGTCATTTTGGACGGAGCCTTTAACTTTGACCCGAGTTTGGTTCTATGCGAGCTGTACTATGGTTATCTGCATGGGATTATGTTATATAGACTACTTAGTGCCATGTCACACCATACCTTCGATATGTAAGTAGAAAACGTATAATGCAAACATAACTAACAATAATAACGGACGCAAGAATGTGTACAAATATGAGTATTTTGCTTTCAGTGTTGCTATACGTTACAGTCTTAGCCGGAGTGCTATTGGCCCTTCTTGTACAAGTTGCCCTAATGACTCGATTAGCAGAAAGATTGTGCAAGTCAGTATTAGTACAGAATTTATTGACGCAACGGTGCTTTAGAACCCTTTTTTGTTTACCGTTTTTGAAGGTAAGTTAGTATTCAATTTTCATCAACTTTTAGTCATTTCAATACAGGTTAACAATCGTTGAAAATTAATTTAACTGCTGTGATTTGGTGTTTTTGTTAACATCGTTATAATTACAGCAGATAATTAATTTAACTGTCAGATAATAGATGTCGGTGCGTTTAGTTTTAATTAAATTCAAATTTCTTACTCGTTTATTTAAAAAAATTGTTTTCATTTTTCAATAATAGCAATATCGAAGTATCGAAAATTTCTTGCATTTAAGAATAAGAAAATATATTCATGGAAGTAAAAGTACATATTTATTTCTACACAATAATAAAGTATGATACAAAATATATAAATAAAGACAAAGGAAACTAATCTCGAAGAAAATATTTTTCTATAGCCTCAAAAAACATAACCCTTTGGAGTTGCAGCATCCGATTATGCTCGTGTATGTCACAGCACTCAAGAAAGGGACTTAAAAGCATATGGTGAAGTAGATGAAAATTATGGAATTTTTTTTAAATTCCCAGCGTAGTTACTATTTATACATACTGATTTCCTTGAACATAATATACAAATAAGACTAAATATTCTTTAATATTTTTCTTTCATATATTTGCATTCATTTCTAGGATATTCTGAACGCGAACTGAATATGACTTTTCATTTACAACAACGTGCCGTTTAATTGTTATGAATACATTGTAAGTACCTTTACATAATTGCAGTCAACTAATATCTACGAGAGCATCAACGAAGTTTGTTCATCTCCAGAAGATGACGACTCGGGTGTAGTAGTAGCACCCAGAAACGGCACCGTAGAAGAAATGCAGAGTGACAAAGAGGAATACAGTGAAAAGAGAGAAGTAGCAGAAGTCTTGGATAAAATAATGTTTTTCATTTACACTGTGGTATTTGCTGTGATGTTGGCCTTGCATTTTTAGTTATTATTTTACAATATTTTACATGCAACATCATTCTATGTAAAACATCGTGTTTGTAATTTAATTTGACATATTGAATTTTTTGTATCAACAGTTCAATAAACATTAGTAACGAATAAAAAGAATTGAGTTTTATGTTTTTCTTTTATTTAATTTTTCCTGTTTTTACAGGTATCATTGGGTAAACTAAACGATATAAATCTTATTTATATAAATAAGACATATGTGTTACATTAAATTTGTATTTCATTAATTACTAATTATATGAGAGTAAAATTTATTTGTAACTCTGTAGTAACACTAAGCCAAATACAAATCCGGGCAAATTAAACGCGACTGCATCACGATATTCGATTGATACTAACAACTCGTGTTTTATAGCGACAAACGCGTTTTTGTATCGATGATTACGTGAGTTTGTATTAAAGCTCACGTGCGTTTGTATCAATGCCTACATGTGCATGTATTAATAATTACTTGCGTTTGTATGGTGAAAAAAGATCAAAAGAAGGACAAATGGCAGTTTCAAAATATTTCTTCGTAATTCATATTTTTTTTAAAGATGATATTTAATGGCTACTAATTGGTCTAGCACTTGTATATAAGTGGACCCAGTGAATACTCAATTTATGTTTTACGTCTGTTTCTTAAATCTAATGATACAGCGTGTGTCATGTTAATGATTTCAACTTCAGTTGACCTCATCGGATCAAAATATACAAAACCGTAATCGAATCTAATAAAAAAGTTTCGAATAATTTCGGATAGGGGAAGTCTAAATGAAACGCATTATGACATATTTTAGTCGGTCGAGCCGATACACAGTTTATACCGATAGATAGTTTTTATCATTTATTTTTAAGGCTATATTTTTATATTTGTTCTTGTCTGCAAATAATTATAACGCCAAGTAGTACATGGAAATAAACTTAAACTGTAAATACAATACATATATTTTTCTAAGTCCAAAATTATTTAACATCCGTAACCGAAATTATTCGAAGTAATCGGATAATCCAAAAAAAAATCATATTCATAACCGTAATCGAAACTAGTAAAATATGGTTCATATATCCGTATCCATATCCAGGCCCGAAATTTCATATTCATGACATCCCTAGTTCATACACTCATACTCCACTTTCACACCCTGAAGGGTAATTAATATTTAAAGAATGCTACACATTTATTTACTATTGACTCTTAAACATTTCCCAATTGTATGTAATAGTTTAACTCATAAAATTCATGTCGAATGTGCAAATTACTTAATAAGATTAATAATGAACAAGATAATATTATGTATAATTCATATTGACTGATATTATTTTATAGTTTTTAAGACCAGTTTTGTATTCCATTGTTATTGTTATTGTTAAGGAGGTTTGTATTCCATTTTGTGTTATTTCTTTACTATTTAGAATTAAATCTACTTACTGGACAACAATTTCTGATTACTATGGAAGTCTTCAAGGCTTTAATGGCTAATGCGTTCATCTTAAATTTCATCGCCACTTACCATCAGGTGGGATTATTATCAAATATTAACAAAACATTTAAAAAAACATCGTTCGAAAATATGTCGAACTAAATATTCTCAAACGTCAAATTTTGTCAATTCAGACTTTGCAGCTTCGTGAACTTTACTCCTCATGATGTAAAAGGAAACTCGGCCTAGCAACAGGATAGTCACGGGTTATGAAGATGTAGGTCATATTATATTTTCTGATTTTTTTATGGATTTGACAATAATGAATTCAAGAAACTAGATCGATTAATAAATTGCAACATCACTAAATACACAGTTCATTTTCTAATTATAAAATATTCCGAACTAAAATTAGAGCAAGTTCTAGTTTCCTCTTAAGCACTATTAGTACTTCTGAACTGCTAGGATTTTCGCCAAAATACGGCTGTTATTCCGAGATAGAAATCCTGTAAATTGTAATGTTACTGCGTGAAGTGTATAAATATAGCTGTTACTCGCGATTGTGACCGCACGTTGCCTTTCCAGTATTATGTCATTCTAATGAAAATTAATTCCAAATAACTCAGATGAATCAATAAAAAATTAAAATATATACTATATATATAGTAGATCAGTATCCTAATTATAGACATTGGGCTTCATTATTTTTTATTATGTGTATGGAAGTGATCAGTGAATGAGTGAATCGGTGCTCTGCCATCACACAAATTTCCGCATCACCTTCGAGTTACTACATAAGAAATGCATATTCAGTAATCCATGAAAGTTTCCATGAAAAAAATATCTTTCCCAAAATTGTCTCACTTTTTTGGAACCTTTTGAAGACAAAGATTTATTTTTACAAGCAATTGCCACCATTATATAACTAAAAACATTTATTGTAGTTATAAATCCCAAATAATTATTTATTAATAAATAGACTTTAAGATGTAGTCTTCAGTTCAACCGCATTAATGTCAGGGCAGTAGGGTAGGATTCCGAAATTGAGTGTTATTTCATTTTATTAATACGTATTTTCTAATTCGCTTTCACGTACGTATATTCGGGTGAGATTTTGTTTTTGATTTTCTTTTAATTTTTCCTCTATCTAGTCTTGAAATTTGACTTGTCTCATACAATTAACCATTAATGCATCAATTAAATTTTGCGTACCCCCTTATTTTGCTCCATCCAATTCGTTGCTGAATGAGGATTTAAACCAAAGATTACGGTGTAAAGTAAAACAAAGAAATCGTGATCCCTACAGTACTCGTAATAATAAATAAGAATATGCCCTAGAGAAATCTAACCCGGCTTTGTAAGGCTAACGGGGTTAATGTAAAATGTAATGGCGAGTACGCGACTTGTTCTGCATTAGCCGTTGTGTTCACATAAAATACGATCTGACAGCTGGTTATCCAGTAACTAATACAAAAATCACGGTAAATAAATCTATTCGCATGGTGATACGGTAATTTGACCGAGCGGCTAGCTACCACTCCTAAAATCGACCTTGAAATGTTTCATACGTGTTTCGGTCAGTGTCAAGAAACAACTAATAATGCGAATTCCCTGCTGCCTTTCGGCCGGTGATGCCTTTGGTGTTGCTGAAGTACCATGAAACCATGCGCAACGGTCACCACTTACCATCAGGTGGCTCGTTTGCTCGTTTTTCGACGAATTACCTAAGAAAAATAATTATTAGTTGAATAAAAATCATTGACAAAGTAATTATTTATAATTTTGTGATTTGTAATGGATAGTTTTGAATGTTTTATACATTTTGCAGCTCTCAGTTGACGTTGAGTACAGTTGAGTCGGCGCGAAACCTACGATGGTAATGATGTATGTTGGTACATACTTTTGTTTATTACGAGAGGTTAATTGAACATAGTTGACGAATATCATTATTTATTTTATATTTTAGCCTATGTCGATCCGGAATAATGCATATTTCAAACGGTAAAATTTTTCAAATAGACACCGTGGTGCCGAAGATTACCCTCCGCATACGTATACATAACTTCGCATCCTATAATATTAGTAAGCAAGTACATTTTTCCCTTGTGGATTTTGCTCGCGGATCATTGCAAAGTACATTAATAGTGATGTAATAGCTTCGTACTCAATTTTTAAATAAAATATTTGTTTAACAGTACTTACTACATTTTGAAACGAAACTAAAATGAAATCATATTTAAATGTGCCATAATCCGATAGGAATATAACAGTTCAACAACCGACGTTTTCATGAAGTGATTCATGACATTATTAATGTGCGTTGCGCAATGTCGTCTTTGAATCACAAACATGTAACGATCATAAGATACAATTAATCCTATAGTTTATTGTATATGATTAAATTATTCCTGGGAAATTATCAAATATTTTGAGTCTGGAGTGCTTGATCTACTTAATCGTGGACGTCTTAAGTAGGATCTGAATAAAAGTCTTCGAATCTGTAAATGGCGCACATATGGCCTAGAAGTTGTAAGATGAAATTAAATGACTTTTTTTTGGTTCAATCATAAATCAAAGCAAAGACAGTACTGCAAAACCAATATATTGTATCATGGATTGAACAAACAATAATGAGGCACGTTCATGTAATTTATTTAGGTGTGTGAAAAGCTCTGTCCGTCTTTGGATTTAAATCAAATCCTGTTCGTGGTGATCGAGAGAAGACCAACGAGGCAAGAGCATGATTAGATATATAATCTGTCACAGTTTATTAATCTATGCAATATTTTTGGAACCAAAATGTATTTGTGGTTATTTTCTTATTTCTGTTAAAATTGCTAAAAAGATAAGAAGATTCTGGCTTGATGCACTGCTCCAGGGTATGGAATGTATAATAGATTCCACTCTTCAAAAGGTTGGAAAATCTGCTGAATTACGGACAGGGTAATAGCGGTATTTTATTTTGTTGCATGGTTCTGTATATCACCCAGTCTCCCAACATACCCCCCCGTACAAGTATGTACAGTGGTGGAATGTTTTATCAAATTAACTGAGTACTAACTTCGAATTAAAACTAAGTATTCTAAACATCTATTAATTGCAAATTTTGGGAACTTCTTTTTTGCCCGCAACGCGTCGGTGACGTCCTGAATGACCTTCGCGTGGGCGTCTACTTTACCAGTATAAAATGCTATGTCAAAAATTACTAAAACATATTAGATTATCCCTTCTAGTGACTCTTAATAGTTGCAACCAGCCATTGGGTTTGTTTTATTTCAAAAGCATAAATATTGCCCGTGATACACGACATAAAAGTGCTTTTAAAACATTTGATTGAGTAGTTCTGACGCAATCAATGGAAATATTTGATAGTATTGGCCATTTTGATACAAACTGGTAAACATAAAAATACCCATTTTTACTATCAGTATGATTTCTCAATTCAGATACACATACACTTGGAAGTTATACATACAGACGTATAATTTATAATTCAGTCTTATAATCGCAATAATTACAAAAACAAACTTTAATGAGTACCCGCGGTTTTTATGTTTTTTACTGAAGCTATGTTCAACTTGTATACTTATCGTGTAACAACAAAGTTATACGTATTAGATTGCCTATTCCATGCTACTAGATATAACTATCTAGTATAGGTATAGAAGAATAACAAAATAATACTTAGTTCGAAACCACGCATAACACGACCAAATCTAGATCTACATCTGAGGCTCGAAATCCTCTCACAACGGTGAAAGTGATGTAAAGCATTACCTGTTCCTGACATGTGTAAAGCAACTTCAAGGTAATGCCACAACGACCACACCAAAAACAAAATCTACATGAACTGTTGTTGGTAACCTAATTGGAATCGGATTAGTAAATGACAAAAATTTATAATTATTGTAAAACTAGTTAGCTGTTGCCACTTCACCTCACTTTGCGGCTGACACTCGTAGAGTCTACTCACCCTGATGATGCTCCGTTCCGGAGCGAAACACGTGTTGGTGACGGTATGTATGTTGGTATATACCTTTATTTATCATAACTGCATGTTTTCCTTTGTGGGAGGGAGGGAGCTTATATGCATGTATAGAAGTATATATCATACATTGTGCTTGTGGATTGTTGCAAAGTAAATTAATACAAATTAAATAACAATGAATTTCAATTATAACAAACACTTTAATACTTTTTGTATTTTATTATAATACTCTTGCACTTTGTAAAAAATACAATATTTTATTCAATTACATTATGTCATTTATTAAATCTTTTTTTCGTGGTATTTAATGTCGAGTAAAGTTTGATTAAGAAAGACTTTTTTAATGCACAATTATTTTTGTTTTCTTTATTTACAACACTGAAGTAATATTTCTGACATACATAAATACATACACACACCAGTGTTTTAGACAACATACTTAAGGAATTAAAAGATTTTTTTTACGATTTTAAAATAATATTTCTCAAAAGCAATATGTATCTAGAAAATATCATAGAAATATATGTATCATGGGCTTTTATAAAAAATAATTATTTTGATACTGTACATCCTTACATGTCAACATGCATTGGATTTTTTCCATACCTCAGTCATATATACAGTGTGCCAATCCTAAATTTTAAATCGCGCATACTTT
>DWPT01004464.1:0-13213 GCA_018251895.1 Agathymus mariae mariae | reverse complement strand
ATGTCCATGGGCGGCGGTGAACACTTACCATCGAGTGACCCGTCTGCTCGTTTGCATGCCTAAGGCATAAAAAAAAATAAGTTCTAAGTGCATAATAGAAATATGAGCTTCGATCTTAAATTTCATCCCACATCCCAGGTCAGCGTCCAAAACGGCGATCCTGCCATCTTTTATCTTTAGATCCATCAGTGAAGATTTTATACCAGCCACTATAATATTCTTCGATATAGCGTGCACAGGTCGTCCGTAGCTGGTAAGTATGATAGGTGCGCTTAGCTAGGTTAATCTTTGGATTGATTCAATATCACGTGTCGTAGTAGTGCCCAATGAGTACATGTCGAGTGTATTGCTACTAGATACGGGAACTACTGATTGGGAAGCAATATTTGGGATATTGAGATGTAAAAACATATTACTATCACCACCCAGCGTAGGAGGTAGAGACTGTGCACGTGAGACGTCCCAGATTCGGTCCCCAACCGTGACATTTATGTGACAGATAGATATGTAGTAGTTAATGTCTCAAAGCTAAATGCGTTTGGACCAGGGAAAGCTTTGCGTTTAAGAGTGTGAGGAATAGTACTCGAACAAAAGAGTTCCAATTTATTTTTCAGTATTAGTGAACGTACTTTTGGGATGGGCAGTAAGTATAAATGAGCCTTGAGGTAGATCTAACCTAATAGCAGAAGATTCTTCACAATACCCAAGACGATAAAACTTTTCAAGATAACTCAGCTGACAGCTTCGCGTTAACCGCCCATTAACAGTAAATACAATACTTGAAAAAAAATTCGTCCCAATTCCCGAGTTACCAGGCGAGCAGAAAATCCAAAGATATCGCCAACTCATAATCGGGTCGGAGCAAGTTCGTATTTTGGGGTTTTCCCTGCGAAGTTCGCTCAAAGACGTCCTCAAAGCCCCTAGTGGGTGGGTCGGGTACTAGGGAGGCAGTGGCAGGGTGGTTTTGGGGTATCAAAGTTTGCCCCTGTACTAGGAGTGAAGGTGGGAAGACAGGCTACTTTGTTCGCCTTTTGCCTCGTGACGGAGGCACTTAAGGGAGGCGCACACGGTCGTAACGCTGTAATATTAAAGTACCGTAATATACCGCTAAGTTTCGCGTGACGTTCGCACCGTGAGGGTACTGAAACCCTCCGGCGGTTCTTATTTCGAACCGAAGTGCACCTACTGAATGACATAATGGTGTCATCTAAAAGTATAGGTTTCGAAATACCACTTACATTGTAAGGGATATCAACTAGACCGTACAAACTATTGTTTGTTTAAATGTGAACGAGTGCTAATAATCTGTAATAATAATGAAATTGCAACAGGTTCGCATTTGCACATAATATATGTGGTGAAATCATCAAATAAAACGTCCTCTTCAATACCACAATGCATATAACAAACATACACATACACATACAACTACTATCTCGCACAACGTCTCAACTACGACCCACTCATTCGTCTTTTCATTCCATTCGTCATTGCAATCAATCTACGTCAATCTACTACCATTCATACTCACTCTTACGTTTCCTTTCACGCACTTAACATATTTTAATTTCAGTATAATAAAATAACAACCCCACATGAATTTTTGGAAATTTAAAATTGATACAATTTGATATTGAAATACAGGTCAAAACACCTAGTTGTCTGTCTGATCACGTTCACACTAAAGCCATTGAACAGATTTCGATGATAATTTACATTTTAGCAACTTATTTTGTTGGTCATAATCTAGGATACTTTTTAAATCGGGAAATGGATATATTCCTTCGGGATAAGAAATAATAGTTAATATAGAAGTAATATTAAAACAACAGTATATAAAATATATAAACAAATGTGTTTTTAGTTCATAAAACTAAAATACCCGTTCCTAAAACAATGCCAGTGAATGTAAACGGATTTCTTAAAGAGAAAATATTACTAGTTCGTTATTTAAAAAAATATATATATTATTGATTTTTTTATTTTTTTATTGTAATGAGGCCTATAATATTTCTACATTTTATAGCCAGGAAGTGAACATAGCGTACACATTTTAAAAGTAACTTAGTTGATCGATAAAGTTAAGATATTTCAAAGGCATTGATTTATATTTTATTTAAGAAAAACATAAAATATTTAGTTATTTGAATTGTAGTTTCGCGTAATGAAACTTGCATACTGGAATTTCTCTGTATGTACTCGGATGAGTTTGTTCAACATTAACTAGCGTTATGCTATGACCAATGACGAATGTAAGATTTAATAGAACGAGTAATAAATATCGATATTCATCTTTATAAATATCGATTAGATCCTATTGATCCTATATGCGTCATGGACGCTGTCCAGTGGAGATTTCCTACGCACTCATTTATGTATCTTAATTGTTTATCCATAAGTGCCCTAGAGCTGTGCTCGCGTCTCGTCTCATAGTGAATTACAGGATTACATTTACTAGCGCCATCTGTTGGTAAAATATTGAACTATTTTTATAAAAAACTTGAAACTATAAAAGTTTTGTTTTTAAATGTTAAAACCGAGAATAGTTTTTTACTGAGTCTGGAAGAATTAAGGTTTAGAAATATAGAATCCGATAATTTATATGTATCATTGTGCACCAAAGAACGTGGGTATAACATAATTTATATATTAAGCCCGTCACTTATTGCCCGAAAACAATAACAAGAACGTTACAATAAAAACCTTTCAAACACAATATTCATCTATAACCCTGTTTATTGACTTTTTTATGTTTCACGTCAAATTTTTCACAAAGCCACCAGTGGAAAGTTTCAAAATAATTCTCCAAGTTGACGTGACCACTGAGGCACCGCACTCTACGCTATATAATACGAAATAATGTTTGCACGAAAAAACCCCCCGAGAAACATCCACACGCGGCAGATCTCTAATCTCTAAAGTTGTATATACCTAAATCTACATAACCCTACGTTCCCCAAAGCCCTTGGAGCTTAAGCAGACTACGCAACTTTCATGTCTTGCGATTTTGCCACAATTCGGTCGACAAAACGCAATGCCTGTCGTCTGATCAATGAAACATGTAACTGTTAAAAATGGCGTAAAATAATTTAACTTCTTCATGTACGTAGACTACAAAAGACCGTGAAACTTCATAAAAACAAAGACAACACCTACGTGTTACCAGCCACAATGGAAGCTCGGAACGCGCTATAATGGCTTTTCACATTGCAACCAGAAGAGATAAAACCATTTCTGGTTGATTCCACTCCATCCCTTCATCCCTTTAGACACTAATGTATATATTCCAAAAAGTAAATATTTCAATACAATATGCTTTACATATATTATGCTTATATGACCTGATTTTATTTGGCTCATAACGACCATGACAGAGGTCATAAACATGCTTACATACACCAGGACCTCACTGTATCAAAACCAGCGTGGATGCAAGCAACAACATTTCTATGATACTCACATATCAACAATAATACAAACCATCAGCAATAAACATTATAACTAAGTTTAGTCTGACTAAAGTACGTAATCATTTGATCTGTCTTTGTAATGGAACTCCTTTGTAAATAACGGTTGGGAATTGAAGACTTCGTGTCACGTGCCTTAGTCGTCAGAAATCGCGGTCTGCGAAACAACCAGTATGCCCGAGGCCTAAAGGTCAGTCACAAAACGGGGTACATAGGACCCAAACTCGAGAGGCCTCAAAGGGTCTGACCGACTAAAAAAGTATATAACCCGAGTAGGTACCAGGGGTTCATATAAGCGCGGCGTCTTGTGCCTTCGAGCTAGGGAAATGTTAAGAACGGTTCGGAGGGTCGCCCCCCTTCCGGTGGGGTGGCGGGTGTAGGGGAAAAAATTCAGAGACCGTACCCTTGGCTCGGCCTGATGCCGTCGTCTACGTAATTAGTGATGCGACGGCGCGGGCTGCCCGCCTGTCGACATCACGTGATCGATTGTTTTTATTTAGACCTGGCGCTCTATTTCCGAGCTTAAATTTCGTATCACAAACTCGATATTATCGATTTCGTCTTTCAAGAAACCTCTTGGTATTAAACATTCGATAAAATGCTTCGCAAGTACTAAAAATTTACGCGGTGGATGCGATTTGTGTTGTGTTTATTTATAAAACAGTTATCATATTACTGTCTTAGATAAAGAATAAAAATATTAAATATTTTTTTTCATCGTAATAAAACGTTTTTCTATTTATGGTACTATTTTCGAGCTACATCGTGTATGTTTTAAGAAGCATATAAACATATGTTTATTTCATGAAATGACAAGTACCTTTAAAGTCCTAAATTGTAGCTTGGAAAAAATCGAAATATGATTTTTTTCATCGGTGTATGTGTTAATTATAATGAACATTAACGACAGCCTTTTGAAAACTTATACACTACGTGACAATTATATTTTGCAGTATAATGAGTACGAATACGACAGATTTACGTAAAACGAAACAAAGTTACGAGCTCGATACAAACTCCCACGTAAACACGCGGCCATACAAATACTAGTATGAAGTCGAGTCGGTAAACTGAAACAGGAATAGCTGCAGTACTAAGTGCTAACGTTGCAATTAACTACTTGCTCATGTACCAATTAGTTCCAAATATAGTTTTTGAAACATTTCATTTTCATAACAAGATCTTGAAACCAATAATCGATATATTTGTTTACATATTTCGTACATATAAAAGAATGCTATAAAATGCTAATTGTCACTGGCGCACTAATTGGAACCTTCTGCAGGGCTGTCTCCCGTCAGACATTACTATCGTAAAGACGCAAGTCGCAAGTCGATTTTTGGATTAGAAGTCAAAATTTTACACGCTTCGTGTAATACCAGTACATGTCCATACTACTTGTAATGGTAGTATAGCTTTGTAAATTAAATTAAAAATAACCATTACGAGTTTGTAATTTTCATAACACTAGACTGAGCATTATTATAACTGTATTCTAGTAATACACAATAAAAATACAGCAACCGGTAGAATATGACGAAACAACGAAGTAACCAATAATTATTTATAAGAAAATATACATACCTTTCCCACTTCTTTCTTAATGGAACGCAAAGGTCACCAAACCCATGCCAGATGTTGATACAATGTGACCAAGGCTTGCGATTAATTCAGCACAGGTTAGTAAATATTATTGTTATATGGGTATTGTTCTTTTTTTTTATTTAATCTAATGTTCACAGGCGTTTCTTTAGAAGTGCTTTCTTTCTCCAAGGAAAACCTATTGGTCACAATAGTACAAGCATAAATATAACGTACACGAATATATAAGTGATACCATTTAAATAAACTAATTTTATATTCATATATAGGTTACATACCATTTTTGATATGATGGTTAATGGTCACTGCCTTCCGTGATAATTCATAATAACAGGAGCTCATAACTCCAATATATTGCGATTAAGTGCCGTAGAATCACAACCTAAGAAATAGTTTCATACATAGAGTAATGAACCGGTCTAATTATATCTATATTATTATATACAATTATATATATATAATTATATATATATATATATAACTAATTATATATAAGTAAGATGCAATATTGAACTTTTAATAACGTATAGAAATGATTAAGCACATTGTTAATTATACAATTACCCTCGCTATAATTATTTATTTATAAAAAGTTATGTATCATGTTATAACCCTGTCAAAATAACACATCAAAGGTCGTGAATCATAGCTCTTAGAATGTGACTCTACGTCAATGTCATACAATCAAGATATTCTAACTAGCCATTAATCTCGCGGTCACGACAACCAAGTCAACGGAACCAAAAGAGATATATTGTATTAACCCCACCTTGTTTAAATCCGATCCCAAACTCAGATCCCTCTACAACGATGCTTAGAAGTAAATTCTAGTATTGTAAGGTTATGAATTTTTTATTGCTACTTCACTCGGCAGTCACGGGACCTACTAGATGGACAACAATGTTTTCTATTGATTTTGATACTCCAGGCAGGCATTTCAGTAAAATTTGAAGCTTACTTTTATCGATACCAATTCCGCGGTAGTCGCAGCCCTAGAGATTATGACAAGATCCAGAGCGCAGGGCTGCTAACGACGGCCAGAGAGCTGTCAAAAGAACCTCCTACATTAATGTTATTATAACTTTTTCTAGCCGTGTGTGGATGCGTCCTCGTGTGGGTGCCTTAATGAAATCCGACATCCCTATGTTACAAGCTTGAGAGTCTCGTCTACAATAGTTAAAAATAAATAATAAAATAAATGTTTACACACTCATACCCCCGCACTAGGATTCCCTGTGTTGCAGCATGGACATACACTAATATAATATCACAAAGGCCCATGAAAAGTGAACAAAATTTTATCTATCACATAAATGTCTACCCCGGCCGGGAATCGAACCCGGACCTCTTGCTCAGCATGCAGGGTTACTACCGACTGGCTAGTTGGTGTTTAAAGGAAACATAATGTTAATGAAGCGGACGACAGTAGATTGAATTAAAGAATCTCGATGTGATCACTAATTTGTATTGCAAAAGGTTTCGTATGATACAGACTATATAGATTTTTAGGTACTTGTCTAACAATGTACTTGATTTGATTTTGCAAGGTGATATGTAGTTATTTTACGTAGCTTGTATCAATTTCGTCGTCCCTGTACGAATGCACTCAGCAGATGTTGTATTCCGATGGTATTTTTGTATCATATGTATAATGGGTATGCGCCACAGAATAGTAGTATTAAAGTTGTGTTCTGCTCCTGCATAGCTAGTAAGAGTTTCAAGATAAAACTCCTCCTAAGAATGTAATCATAATGTCATTTATCCTCATGTCATGATAAATATTTGCTATCGTATTTTGGTTTTTCATAACCCTAATTGCATGTCTTTGCCTATAACAAACAATTCTAGTATGTACGGGGCTGCACAGACATTTATTCCATCCGTTTATATTGACATATTAGGTGATACAAATAATACGTTAAAACCTCGAGTCTCTCTTGGATGAACAGCTTAAGACATAAACTTCTTTGTAATGTTTCGACAGAGTTCTCTTTAGTAAGGTGAGTAGGTCGATTAGGGCTACCACATTTCAGTTTTTGCGAATTAGCTAACTTTGCGAGAATGAGTGGCAACAAAAGCATTTTGTTTGATTCCCGGGCTGGGCAGACCTGGGCAGCTGTTACGTAAGTCTGTTGTCGGATTGAATTTGTTTGTGATATCTCATTTGTGTATATCTATCGTATTTGCTAGACAACGAATCCTAATGCATGGTCGTGAAAGGATAATGCGTTTATTATTTGAAATAACTTGGAGCCATGTAGATTTTTTTACGATGCTTTAAATGCACTTAAATTTTAATATTATAAACAGTGCGAAAATGGTGAGTGAGGCTCTATGACGTGGGTAATCTAATGAACCACGGCATCTATTGGAAAAATTCATTTGCCATTTGAAAAGTACATTTATTCAGATTGACATATACATTATATCATGTATATAGAATAAACTTTTCAACCCTAAACAAAACCGAGGCGAGCCGCTAGCTAAAAAACAAGAGTCAGACTTACCAGTGCGTGGAATGAGATAAAAATTCCTCTTACCTGTAACAATACGTTAAAAGACACATTAAGAACCATATAGTGACTTCGTTTTTTCATATAAAAGTAAATTAAACCACAAAGTAAATCAAATAAGTAAAGGACGTAAAGTCAGTATACTTAAAATATACTTACTTAAGTAGTAAATACTAATTGAAATTAGGTGAAGTAAACGTCAAGTTTCATGAGAGCTTTTGCATTGAGGATCCATACAGGTAGATACACACATTCCTATGCACACACACATAACATCACAAACACAATGCTACATACATACAAGACAGGTCAACTACTAGAGGCCTACATCCAGATTAACAGAACGTGTAAAAGACGACAAAAAAACATTGGTGTTTCAAACATTCGCTGACCTGAGATGCACGGAAGCACTCACAAGCTGCCGTCCTAAATACTACCTAACTACCTACTAGTACTAACTACATATAATCCAGTCATTACCTGGTCAACAGTCCAATCATAAGGCGTCTAAGCGAAATCGATATTGAGATGAACGTCTAATATGGGAACAGTCTTTACTTAGGACGTCAGACGTATCTAGCGACATATTCGGGATGGACATTACAGTTAGCGCTATTTATGATTATTGCATACGACTTTACATGCGCCCCCTGGTGCCGGTGAGCGTGGACTGGATTGCAGAGATTACAATTCTGCTATCCGACGTATGAAAGGGTTTAACAACCTATTATTATGGAAATGTTACCGCAAAGATTAAGATTACCTTATTAGATTATTATTACCTTATTATTACCTTACCTTACCTCTCTAAGCATTTTTGAAAAATATATTGACGTGTATGTAGTGTGAAGAAAAAAATTGAAAATGCAGCATACTTCATTCTTACACGTGAAGTGTTTTTTTAATTGAAGTCAATAATTTACCTTCAATATAACTAAATGGTATTTCGACATGACACTATTGCACACTTTGGGACCAAAGTTTGTGACGTTACTGGTAAATGGTACAGACAACTTCGAAACGAAACAATTTTTTGAAGCAATTTTCTACATGGGAGAATTAACAGAAAATTTAGGGGATAAATGCAATCCAATATAAAATTTTATGTAGCATAATTTTAACCTATGTGTGTTCCTGGTGCTGAGATTTCTGTGATCCTGATATCCCATGCAACAACTTGGTGACATTCATTATATCTATCAAAGCTCCATATTGTGCCATACGTAATGCCTTAAAAGGATTCTTATGAATTGATGTACTCCTGGTACTGATAGTATTGCGGAACTTACTATTTAGCATTTTTATTTAATTTTTTATTATCAGTGTTATCTCTATCATCATCAAAAACCACTGACCCTCTGCTGGCCTCGGGTAGGAGACATTCAACATTGAAAGGACCATGTGCTCATGACACTGGTCAAATAAAAATTGGTAGGTAGATTACAACGCTTTCAGAATATTTGTAAGTCTTGCAAAGTATTTTTCCAAAATATTTTTCTTCAAAGAAACCAGTGAAAAATTGTTTAGTTATTTTTGATTATTTATCAAATTATTTTTGAGCTGAAGAAGATTTTTTAAATCCGGGCCATGCTATTGTTACAACATATTACCAGGAGTACATAGTCATTAAGCACTTGAATTATTAAATCATTACTTACAAGTAAAAGTGCTTCCCTGTGACATTGTCTACATGGAACAGATATTTATCCTACCAGCGTAGCAGGACGAGGCAACAAACTTCTTTGTTTACGAGCGGCTCAGCTCTTAGGTATGTTTAGGCCCCGAGGGTCGGATACCCATATTGGACATTTTGTATAAGTGTGGGTCTCGATCCCTTGCCAAATCCCTTTCGGGAAGGGACTGAAAGGTCCGACCGTGCCGGCGTTCCAAATTTGCGGATTTTTAAGGTGAAATTTATAAGGGACGACCCTAGACCCCCAAAACCCGGTCACGCTACACCGGTTATTACATTTTTAAACGACTTTTACATATGATTTGTGTTCACAAATGAAATTACATGACAAATTGGTGACAGAAACGATTGCTATTGCAGCGAGAAACATATATACTTCGCTCTACCATTATATATGATTTTTTATGCTCTCCAACTAGTACGTGTAAAAGAACATATCGCATTACTCAAGATGTAAAATAAGAAATGTTGCTGACTTTACATGAATGGAAGATGACGCCATCTATTGCAACGTGGTTAAACATGGAACACCGTACCGCCATCTATGAGATTTAGATATAGAAGTTATAGATTGGCAATAGGGGGATATGGGTTACTACAAAATGTGTTACGCACTGTATGCGCGTACATTGTGAAGTTGTATTGTCGTTATATTTTGAAGCTGCCAGAATAGCTGCCTGTTATATTTACTTAAACAAGTATATCTAAGTAAAAGTGTGTTATAAATCACAGAAAATTCTACAAGAATATTGTTCGTTGACTGTAAGATAAAATGTTATTCAGTTACTCCAAAATAAAATAAACCCTGCAATTATCTTACTTCTGATATTTTGCATTCATCTCACTCTTTCGAAATGTAGTTTTCTAGAAGTTTCACTTCTACCGTCTGTAAACTACTCACACACCTTTTTTATTATAAGGATAAAATATTTATATTAATAACGTCAATATGAACGCGCACTGGCTACGAAACCTTCGACCAAGGTTTCGTACGACGTACGTACGTCGACGTACACATACACATTGGTACTACACTCACTATAACACGCCTTCTCTCTCAGTTCGACCCTTTCTATTATTTATCGGAAATTTAAGGTAATTTAATTTTTAGGTCTAATAGTCGAAGAGAACGGGACAAATTATATTTAGGTTTTTAAATGAACTAATTAATTCGGGCATTACACAAATAAATAACAAAACATACCATGTGTATTCATTATATCCTTACGAGAAATTACGTACTTGCCAAAAATTGTCTTTATTACTTTCAAATTTGTCCCACAAACATAGCCGCTAAAATCGGAACACGCCGTGATTGGTTTACCTGTTCTTAAAGAAGCTCAAAAGCAAAAAAGCTTAAAGATCTTGTAAAAGCTCAGTTTCCCGTACACAGAATATCATCAAAATAATTACAGTTACATTCTATGTACATATGGAAACAAGAAAGTAGGGTAGATTAAAATAGTTTTTACAAATCCATTGAACGTACAGAACTTTAACATGAAAGTAGGGTAGTTTGAAATTATATTTACAGCGTTTTTATGTGGTCTGTAGTAAGACTAGTTGCTAAGATTTACGATAAATCAGAAAAACCATGGAAAAGGAGCCGGGCGAATGGCGCCCTGCGACCGTTGCTCGCAGCGCACGCAATACCAGATATATGACGTGACGTGCCGTGGTGGTGTGAGGTGGTACAATCACCAACATAGATTTTTTTTACTGCCACTACATTACATCAGTTTTTAACACTAGAAGGGACCGAAGGTTGGTCTCAATACGACTTATGGTTTATTTTTCACTTTTCTGCTTGCAAAAATGTGTAAACTACTCATCGCGAGCAATGCAATATAGTAGCAATAAGTAGAGTTTGTGACCGCCATGTCCAACACCAACCAGGCACAAGTTGGAAGACTACACAATTTTCCGAACTTAAAAAAAATGTCCGGTATTCAAGTATTCGCTTTAGAGTTTTAGAATAAAAGAATTAGAAATAAAATTTTAAATTGACATTACATATCAAGAAAAGGAAACGAAGGTAAAAAAATAATGTTTTAATGTGAAATTTAATTCAATGGAAACTACTAAGCATTTCATAACAGGTGTATATGATAATGTAAAAATTAACAAAACAAAGTTAAATAAGTGATCCAATAATACGTATTTTATTATTATTATTATTTATTATAGGTGTGTTTGGATCGCAAGACAAGGAGTTTCTTTCTCTGCCGCACGAAGGACCCGACACTCGCACGGTGATCCTTCGACTGCTAAGAAGTTCGTCTCTCTCTAACAAATATGTTTATTACTAATTTTTTTTAATGTAGCAATCAAAACATTTTTTTAAGACATTTTTTTAGTTAGTTTTTAGATTTTTACAGTCCATATTTTTCTTAACTTAGGTCAAATCGATACTGAATTGCAATTATAACGTAACTATTGCCATAACATTTCCAAAATGTTCAAAGTCCTTCAAAGTTACAAATGTACAGAATTTATCAGTTATATTTACACTTTCATATTTGTGTATTGTAACAAGTACATATTTATTCTGCGTACCTAATTTGTTATTGCTGACAAAGTTAATACCAGCAGAGGTTCGCCTGAAGCGTTCCACAAGCAACAATTTTGCGTGGAATAAATATTAGAAAAAAATACATAACAGATCATATATGGGCTAATTGGTTCACCAGCGGGAACACAATCCCTCACTAGCAGAACATTAGGACCTTGTTTGACAGGGAACGATGAGCGAGAACGATATTATATTATTACAATCCATACATGACCCCACTGCTGGGCTTGAGTCATGCTGGTGTAATGTGAATTAATTGATTTCACACACCTAAGAGGACATTATGGTGAATTTTTAAGTAAACAGGTATCTTCGAAATAAACTCTACCATGAGTTCTTCTAACATCGAAACGGAAAAGACGTAATTTAAATTTACTGTTATCGACATTCCCATTTTTTATGAAAAAGCCTATTTATAAAAAACATCATAAATGTTTTATTTTATTTAGCTATAGTTATTGTGAATATGTTATGTCAAATTCGCTGTGATTCACCCAACATTTTAAGATTGATTAATCGTTAAATATAAAAATATAAATTAAAATAACAACATTCTGTTACATTTATTGACATAAGTACGTAAATTTATTTATGTTTTAGAGGAATTTCGTGTTGTGATGAGCATAGAATTATTTTATTCATTGTAAAAATACTTAATTTCTCATATTGATCAAATTTTATTATCTTAGGTTACTCTACCTATTTCTATAAATTTAGGATGTATTTATAGTGATGATAGTTCAGCACTGAAATAAGAAATTATATTTATTAATAACCTCTAGTCAGTATGTTTCATTGTCAGTATGGCTCCCGAAGTAACAACCTTTACTATACATTCTATAATCACACGAATTCAATGCCTCTGTAACAAACTCTATATATAACAAATTTAATGTTGATTGTAAGGTTAATTATGCCTTAACTACTACACTTAACTAAGTAGAACTGTTTTTACTTTGCCATAAAAAATTCGCTATTCTCAGTCGGTACAACGCCTTACAACGAACATTAGTAAATGGTGGTGGGCTAGTGGTGGGTGCGCCGCACGCGATGCCTGCTCGGTACTTAGCGAGCCGTCCCGCGTGTCCTTGTACCCTCATCCCTCGAACGGGGCACAGGGTAGATACCCTGCCAACCCTCGCTCCTAACTAGATAATAATATAACGAAAAAAGGGAACGTTATCATTCATGAACAAGTATTCCGTTTTGTTATAACACTCCATATTGTATATCAGAAACAAATATAATGATCAAGTAGAAAAATCAGCATTCAAGTCTGCACGCACCTGTATTTACTTAAGGGTAGCAGTAATTCTAAAAAAAGAATCGAGTTGAACTGAATCGAATTTAAAAAATAAATTTGAAA
>DWPT01004463.1:0-13213 GCA_018251895.1 Agathymus mariae mariae | reverse complement strand
ATTTGTATTTAGAAGAATATGGGTAACTTTGATAGGTTGTAACTAGCCATAGTGAAAAAAAAAAAAACCTTAACAAAACAGAAAAATGGTTATAATTTCTAATAAAATGGTAATAGAATTGAGATGCAATCGACTAAATATTAAACTTAGAATTATTACCGATATAATAAAGAATAAAAATAAAAAAACAATTATAGCATTTATCCTTACAATTTATTATAATAGGAACTTGAAAATAATTATTGCACATTCTCCCCACTCCACATACAATAAATCATCTTTTATTTGCTACTTACTTTGACCTAGAATTATGACTTGTAGTTTTGATAGTTTCTATAGTAATAAAATAAATAATCATGATAGGTCAAAAGTGCAAAAATTACCCAGAACGTTAAAGTTACCCTGAATAACTGACACTATGTTGTTTCGGCAGGTAGTGGTAGTATAATAATTATAACAAATCTAATTTTGCGTCAAAATAAAATACGAGTAGAAAAACATCCCACTGGAACCGTACTAAAAGTGTATCATCTGAAGAAAACCTGCAATATTACTTTGATATGCCACCGTTTCTGATCTGCGAGTGTAAGATACCACGATAATATTAATTACGCAGTATTCTAAGTAAAGTAATTAATGATCGAGACCCCAATTCGGGAAATGCGGGATTCCTGCTGGACTGCCTCTTTGTAGGCTAACGAATGACTTCTCGGTACACAGCGACTTAATCAAACCGCATTAAGATAAGGGAGACAAAAGACTACTTACAAGTATGGTGTAACTTAAAAGCGTTTAGTTTATTCATGTTTTATTTTAATCGAGTATGGGTTGTATAATAATAACAGCTTTCTGTGGTCTGTCACGAAGGGGGCTCTATTTATTTTTGTATCCTAGCTGACCATCAACGACGGAGGATGCTTTGGTAACTGGGTTCTTCTGTTCAAATATGCTGGACTCTGCATCGCTCACGCTCATTCTGAGTGTCCTTTTGTATCGTGGTTTTTTTGCTAGGCTAGTTCGTTTAAAAACGAATTTGCGCTTCTTTTTCGTCGACTACAGAATTATCAAGTCAAGAATGTTAAGGATCTGGGAATGTTTCTTGCAAAGAATGGAAAAATTTCGTTTACAAATAAACGTTTAAAATTAATAGTTTCCTAGTTTATTACGTTTATTTTATCTGAATGTAAGTTACAAAATAATCTGCTTCAACCATTGGTGCTTCAGTGTAAACCACGTTTTTTTTTTTATTTTTTATTAAGGAAACCTAGAGCATTCTTCTTCATGCTCCTTCAGTGCGGATTTGTGAAGGGATTAGAGGCTAAAACAAAAATTGAGTTTTTATGCCATCAATCTTTGACAATTTATCAAATGGTTACAACCAGGGTTAAAATTTAGGATACCTATGCAACTGCCTCGACACTAGGATATCCTACGGTACAATGGTATGAATATTAAATTAAGACAGAACGAACAAAGAAATGAAAACATTTATCTAACTTTATAAAAACGTATTAAGTTTGAATCCGATCGCTCGTGAAATCAGTAATAACGGGAAAAAAAGGATTTTTTTTTCATGTCGCTAAATCATTTGACATAGGCCACACTTTTACTTGTCGAAAAGCGTTATAAAAACGACAGGCTAAAATGATTTATAGGATAACTACATAAAGGGAGTGCCAAGTTTATCCGCCTTCCGAGATGACACAATAATAATAGATTTGTTACTTTTGTTCTTTGACACAAAACGATACCGCCACAACATCAAAGTTATTCTTTAAATAGGCCTCTAGGTATAGTCAAAGGAATAATATTGTGATAGGAAAATTGAGACGACAAATACAGAGGCCAAGGACAAAGGAATTAAAATATTTTAAAGTTAGGTTGTGTTTGCTCAAGTTTATCTATTTCAATAATTTATTCGTGGATTTTTTTTTCTGTCTAGTGGTGACGATGGTAATCGATTATAGCGGCCGATGAGCGTCTGCACTATGTATTGTCTATACATCACCGACGTTATCGATACTGAGGGCTGCCAAAAAAAATACAGTTCCGGGCAGGTTAACTTACCTTGAAATTGCCATGTGTTGTTTTAAAAGATTTGTGAGGAGAGAAAATAGGGGTTCTTTCGCTATTTTTCTTCTCCATGTTAACGCACCTTTTCGAAACGGTAGTATAAACAAAAAATGACACGCATAAGTGTATTTAGAGAATACGCAAATGATACGACCCCATGTGCTACACGATGTCCACGACCCTTCTGACAAGAACGTATCGACTGAGAAGAGAAAAAGTTTACTTATTCGTAAACTTGAACATAGAATGTCAAAAAGGAAATATTTTCTTACCTACAATGTACGCTAATTAAACGCTGATATAGCAAGTCATGTAAACCATGTAAACCTTTGTGGTTTCCTGATGCTATTCCACATAACTTGGTTTGTTGTTTTGTGGTAATGATGTGAATTAACTCAGTACAGCAAGATCAGAGCCAATAGCCAGTGAGGAGAAATTCATTCACCTGAAATACTTTCATTGATTTATAGAATGGTGTTAGATGACCAGGCAAAAATCTTATCAACTTGCAAGTAGATAGCGCCGGGACTTAACTATGTGGTACTACAAAGCCTGGTGATTTCCGATGAATAGGCTTAGATTTAAAGTTAGAGGAATAAGCTTGGACTCTAAAATGGACAGATGCTTTTATATATTTTAAGTTTCTCAAACAGTAATTTTTAAAGTAAATTAATAAATGACGAAGTTCTGAGGTACTTAATAGAATAGATAGAAAATAAACACAAATGAATTGAGAACTTAATTTTTGAAGTCTGTTTAAAATACACGCAGCAGAATAGGTTAAATAGAAATATTTCAAATAAGACAAAACACACGTTCGACACTAATTAGATACTTACTCCGGTACATAATTAAGCTGCTTCAAAGGCACAGTCATGTTTTCACATCGTTACATAAGTTCATATGCTGCTGGGATTAGATCATTTATTATACAGTGGGCTTTAATGAAATGTGTGTTCTGGGGTGTTGTATCTACACGTTCAAATATGCACTTGCTATTACGAACGAAGGCGCTTGTTTGTGAAGGCTGTTTGATACTATGTACTGTGTTGGTAAGTAGTGCGTTCAAAGCTAGAATATCGGTGTGCCTATTGGTGTGATGCTCGCTACTTGTGGTAATAATTAGGTCTCCCGTTTTTATCTAGACAGTATCGCATAGTCGACGACTTGGTGCTATTAATTCTTAGACGGGAAGGCTGCTCACTGTTAGGAGGCTCTTCCGTTCATTTGTCGATCTTTGACATAAAAACATAAAAAAATGTTAGAAGCACCCATAATTAATGTTATTCTCGAAAACTTACGTGATTGTACTTCAACGGAAATCATCTAATTTTCGATAATTAACTTCAAATTGAAATGTCAAATTACGAAAATAACAAATACGTTTATGTTATTTTTCTAACATTGTTTTATCAAAGAGCATTTCATATTTAATTCATTCAGTGTCAGTATCAATAACAACTCCATGAATATGTGTGACCAATTCATTCCAAATTGCTGCCATTTGAGTACAGTCATGCATGTTACTTGTAATATCAGGGTGCATTCAAGAATCCTTTTATCATAACGCATCTGTGAAATGATTGCTAATTATTAGATTACTATGCAGGGATTAAACAGGATTTCATCATTACATTACATTTACATCATTAAAGTATTCGGAGACAGTATTTTGTAGAATAATTACAATTATTACAAAAGATTGGATGAAGATTATAAAATTGGACATCGAATTTCGAGACTGAGTCAAAACGCCTTAAATGTAAATATCGCTGAACCGGCTTCTTTCTATAAGTTACTTACTAAATGTTCCTTTCCGAAATACAAATTTGCTTGATTTAATAAAAAAATTCGCCGCCAAACGTGTATATTTTTTGTCCTGGCTGAGCAACTCAGTCGATTCGTATGTCAGTACACAATACATCTATGTCCAAACGATCTTTTTTTAAGTGAGGAAGAAAGGGAACAATCCCATTACGACTAAGTAACGTTAGATGTTATTTCTCGAGGAAAATAGCCAAACATGCCCCGTCATTATTGTGGAAATGCCGTTGACCGAATTGCTTGTCATCCCCTGTCATCTCTATCAGCTGGCCAGTCAACAGAGGAGGAAAACGTCTGTGAATTCAATTATTTTTTTCAGTGATGTTATAGAAATACCGATATTTTTATTGATGATAGGAGAAAAGATCTATCTATGGTACTATCTAACGGCTTGAGTCAATTGCAAGTAATCGAAGATAAACAAAGGTGGCTCTTTGATGTCGGAAGAAGTTGAGACGTAAAAATTACAGCGAAGGACATTTACTAATCAACACATTTGTGTTTCGGCATCATAAGCTTGTTGGTACATTTACATTACACGTGCAATCGAAGTGTTCCACATAAGTTGTCACGCGTTATCAACCTTGTCATGGTAATAGTAATTATCATCATTAATTACGTCATCATCGTCGACGTCGATGTCATCATCATTGTGCAAGTTATGTCATTGAAAAAAAAAACAGCCATGACACAATTTGATAAAGTGAGATTTATCAGAAAAACTTCTCTCCGCTGGAATCGAACTAAGGTTCCTTATTTTCTCAAAAAATGAGCATTGCATTCTCCTACCGCATTAAGAAGTTTCACTTTACAATAGCAGACAAGTCAGTATGATTGAGTGTATTTAATACAAGATCACACACATACATGGTTGCACTAGGATTCCCTCTATATTGAGTGGCGTGGTTTTATACAAATGTCACAACATTCATCTGTTATAAATGTCTATCCCGGCCAAGGCAGAATCTGGGGTCGTTCGCTCACCAGACGAGATCACTAACAACCGAGCTACGAGGTCTTTTTCATTTAATATTTAAATGTTTCTGTACAAAAGAAACTGCATTCGTTTGTGTCACATTCATTTATATTCAGATGTTGTTCGTCGCAAAGTACTCTGGACATTATCTTACCATACATCAACGTGCGCTAACCACTGCGCTCGTTACAATGTGCGTTTAAATTTTTGAAAAATATTTAGTCTTAATATATTTAATAATTGTAAATTACGAGTTTTATGAATTTTAACAAAAACAAAAACCGAATTTAGTTTTAATATATTTAGTACTGTAAATTACGAGCTTGATACATTTTAGCAAAAAAAACCTACTACAGTTAAAAAAAGGTGAATTTCTTGTTTTCACATACTGTTATTCACGTTATAGGTGAAACTCTTTTCACACAGACGAGAAGATGATTTCACAGACGATTCCAAAGGCGCGAGGTAGATAAGGAATCCATTAATAACTCCGAAGATATTACCAACCTTGACAGCCAACAATGAAGTAGAAAGTCACTTCGTTAACCGCTTCGCTAATTGTGACAGACACAAAAGTAAAAAGAAGTAAAAAAACATCTCTCTTCATAAAAAAATGTTGTAGATTTTCATAACTGGAGTAGCGAACAAGGTACATTGATAACCAGACACCCATGTAGACGGATCTGAAGACTTGTTTGATGACTGTACAAAATATACTGGTATTATTTCTGCTAATCAGAACTAAAAGAGAATATCTATTTATTACTATTCCCAATATTCAAAATCACATCCTGGGTTCTTTTTTAAAACATTAAGCTCCTAAACGAGCCGATGAGTCATTGTATTATAACAGGTAGTTTTCACCTTATTGTTTCTTCAAATTTAAGTGGGACAAAACGGCAATTGTTCATTATCAAACAAGAAAAAAAATTCCATATCGTTTAATAAATGATGGAATTCTAAGGTAACAAACAAAGAAATATAAATGAAAACCTGCTTTTTTGAAGTCGGTTAAATAAAAAAGATATGTTTAAAGCATAATCGATTAGTGTTCGTTATGTTTTCCGTACATATATATATTAGTTAGGTACATTTGAAAAAAAAATTGTGCGCACCAATTTCTTCGGTGAAGTAAAACACTGTGAGGTAATATGTACACCTCTTGTTCTCAAAGTTGTGTAAAGTCTAACAAACCGCAGTTGGCTAGAGGGGTGGACATTGGCCTTATCCCTCCTAATTGTGAGAGAAATTCTGAACTTAGCAGAGGGAAAATTAAGGGTTATAATGATGATGGTAATGATGATGATAAACACTAAACAACCAAATAACCAAAAGACATAAAACTCAATGGTATTACCGATAAACTGGGTACTGATCGGGTCGATTTACATACGAACTCTATCCAATTGATACCTTAATATTTTAGCGAGCGCGCACGATCGAACGGTCGTTCATGTAGGAATTTACGAGGAAAATTTTGAACGGAAATCAAATCAATTTGAAATCGATTTCGGGGATAAATTCGATAAAAACATCTTGATTATTTCAAATAGTATCAGATGACTATTCCTGTAAAGTCAACGTTGCATATTTAACTCAGGGATATCAGAACGATAATAGAAAAAAAAAACGTTACACACACTAGGATTAGCTGTGTTGTGGATGTCATAGATATACACAGATATGACATTACTAGCTCATGACCCGAGAGCAAACATTTATCTGTTACAAAAATATCTAATCGGGATTCAAACCCGAAAGCCCTCGCTCGGCAGGCGGGGCTTGCATTATTTTTTAATGATAAAACAGCCCTCGATTTGTTCTAAAAACCAACGGCTTACGTTCAGAAATAATATAAATATATTTATTTATTACAATAGTTGCAGCCAATCACTTAAAATTTCATTTACTGTCCACTTAATAAAATGTCCTGTTAATTTTATTGTCTATTCCGTAGGAACAATATCCTTTCCCGGGATTAAAAGTGTCCTAGATTATGACCTCTAATTTGAGTTACTAAAATGCCAAGTTTTGTGTTATACGTGATCGGATAGACAGACGGACATGCATTAAAAAAGTGTTGATCTATATACCGATAACAAAATCTATCTTCACTAAAATAAAATAAAATATTCTATGTACATGATTTAAACCCCTTTATAGTTTTATAAATGGACTTTACTACTAAGTAAGTGTAAACTTTACCATATCCTTAATACTGCAATAAGAATGTGTTGATTTTAATGACATTTATAATTTGTATGACATACCCCTCGTAACCATATCCGAAATGTCACATCTCTAACTACCCCCGGTTTGTATACGGGTCCCGAGCGTAAGATTTACGAGTGCGGACACCCCGACACCCGGACACGCGCTAGATTAATTACACGCTCTCCGGGACAGCTGTTGATTTTTAAACCATCTCTGTGAACGTGTTTCTGAAATTGAATTTTTAACCTCTGAATTTACCGTTGGATAACTGATTTTGAATTTTAATTTAGAATTTTTGCTGAAATTGGGAGGGGGTAATACCTGTTGAGAACAGATATGGATATAAAAAGGATGACATGTTTCATGGCCTTAGTAAATACTTAAGGCATCGCCTCTCACAAAATTAAGGTGGTCAAAAACGATCATTTTTTGTATAAATTCTTTAATTATCTTATATAAAATCGCTTTCACGCACTACCTTCTATTTATAGCTACTTGTTTTTATATTTTACATTATAATTTTTCAACTCATTTTTATGTCATAAAAATCCTATGATCTCTCGCTTCCAACTTGGCCTGCAAGACATTGTTGATGCCTTTAATTTCACGGGTATCCATGAGCGCACTTACCATCAAATGACCCATCTAAGCGTTTTCCGATTATTGACATAAAACCCATCGTATCGACAGAGTATACTATATCTATGTAGTATGTGAGTATGATCTCACCCAATCAAACTGTTTGGACGTAAAACGATTATCAACACTCAAAACAATTATTATATATAAAAATCTATTACACTTAATAGAATTAATTATATTATTATTAATTATAACTCTATTTACAGATTAACATTAATCGAATTTGACTCGTTAGTGGTCTACTACAAGCAGACGAGGCCTCAAGCGCACAGCCATGCTGTTTTGGTGTGGACTGACGCATTGATAAGTGGTGTTGAAAGTTCGTACGCCGCCTAAAGGCCTCGGACATCGCTTAGCAACTACTATCTAACGATAACAATCGGGACCTACGGCTTAACGTGATGTCCGGAACACGGAGGCCCTCAATAAATTTTGTCATTAACTCGTTAATTGGATGGGTGCGTCCGAAGCTTAATTCGGTCAACCAATTACGATGTAAACAGTCCACCGAGCTTTGAGCACTTAAATATTATTGCTTGGTTAAATTGTTATAAAAATACTTTTACCGCCTGTAAAAATTATCTGTACCGCCTCAGTTCCATATAAAAATAACGTTGATTCAATTAAGCTGTCGCTCTTTATTTAGCCACAGTTGGAAATAAATTTTCCGTGCGATGTAAATTGTCATTGTGTCATGCGGCGATATAGAACAATTATAATAACGTCGCCATTATAATAATGGCTTTACTTTTAATGTGACTCCTGTTTTCTTTTGAGTGTATTTTAAGCTATTCTCTTTAATATTCTCTGTTTTTACCTTATATGTAAGTAATGCTTACTTCGGTGTAGGTAAATATTGTGAATCTTGAACATGTTCTCAATTATGTGTTTTTGTTGGCCAGTATTATGAAACATGGTTTTAAGTCTTCTTATAATTTTATAAATAAATTTGACATAGTGAACAATTTTTTGAATAACGATTATTCGAATTATTAACAAATAAACTTATTCTTACACACTCATACTCCTGCATTAGGATTTTCTGTCTTGTGGTTGGCATGGACATACACAAAAATATATAAGAAAGATTTATCTGTCACACAAATGTCTGTATCAGCCGGGAATCGAACCCGGGACTCAGCTCAGGCTCAGCAGATAACGTTACCACTAACAGGTATTAATGTAGTAAGTTTTGTTTAGATTTTAAAGATACCTGATTTTTATAGTACGAATATATTTTTCAAATGCTAAAATTGCCAGGAAAATGAAATCTCGGAAATATGCTATGTACTCATACCACATTCTTTCGTAAAAATTCAAAAGTTTGCTTGTATATATGTATCAATGTAACAAATAACTAGATCGTCGTAAATGTCAATCTTATGTATCTTATGGAACATTTTCAAGCGTCAAGCAAAAAATGTACTTAAATTAAAATCCGACCCATTTTAAGACGCATAATTCCATGAAACATAACGAGAGTTAGAAGAATTCGTGTTTAAATTTCATAACAAAGGAAAAGAAAGGGGAGGGAAGGCGATCTTATCCCTTGAACCACGGCCGGCTCTTGAAACTCCATTGCTAGACGAGTGCACGACAAATAGATTCAATCTGAGATGTGCGCGGGAAAACGAATATCTAATGTTTGCTGCTAAGCTCGCTCACGTTCAATCTCATCAAAGTATTGTTGAAATGGATAAAAAATATTTGGTATTCAAGGTTTATGTATCACTGCTGCTATTGTATTAGCAGAACACTAGGTATATAAGCGTGCTTGTAGCTTTTTGCTGCTGACACATCTCTCATATTCAAGGTTAAAAGAAATAATTTAAACTGTGACTATGTAAACAGTGATTTGTCCCATGGTTTACCATTAATAACTTAGTTTTAAATGCTAAAAGAACTAAGCGTGCAGAAAGTAAGCAAAATTCTTAAATTTAATAATAAAACGTTAACTATGGTCTCCTTAGATACTAAAGTTTGATGGGGTGCCCATATATCGCTTCTGGCAGGTAAACTGAGCAGTTCTGTTCATGTTTTTAAAAATAAAAGATTGTTTACAGCCGTACAGAAAACTTGACTTGTTTATTAGTAATTAGCTAATTTTATAGTATTATGTGTTATGGCATCATAATATGGGCTAAATCAGCTGACATCTGTTTAATATTTGTATTACTGAAAACAGAAATTACAGCTATATATACAGAATAATGACGCGGGAAGTCGTTACGAATTTTTTTTAAGGAAATAATTGTATTCACCGTAGCCTATCTATTTTTTGTAGTAATTTAGTATTTTCTCGAAAAACGCATAATCTTAAACAAGAAATAGACCTAATTTGTCTTCATGTCGCTTTCAAAAGGTTCAGCGTTATTTTATAGGGCTTGGAGTTCGTTTTTACAATAAGGTTTTAAAGTTAATACATGAGTTACATATTGGAACTTGTAAGTGACGCGTTAAAGCACAGCTTATAGGTAAAGGGTATTATGCTATACATGAACATAAATATGTTAATGACATATATGCCTGAAAATAACAGTATCGAAATTAATTAAGCGCAGTTAAAAACTTATGTTGTTTTCGCCATATGTT
Organism: Agathymus mariae mariae; assembly: GCA_018251895.1. Lineage (NCBI taxonomy): Eukaryota > Metazoa > Arthropoda > Insecta > Lepidoptera > Hesperiidae > Agathymus > Agathymus mariae. Next base: position 2,892 of record DWPT01004463.1, on the reverse strand, counting down.
GTTTTAAAATTTCTTTCGTCGGAAAGAGAGAGAGACAGAATATATATGTGTGTGTGTGTGTGTGTAAGATAAGTATCATCATCTCAACACATAATAACATCTCAAACTATTTGATATTAAGTATACAAATAACCATCTTTAATATTCCTATAACTTACATTGATTAATGACTGCTGATTGATTAATAATGAATTCATGAAAAAAATATGTAGAAGAATGTCATAACAGCAGATTTATTACGTATTTATAAGATTGTCAACACTTCAGGTCTCGTCGAAAATATGTCTCAAGTCATACGTGTATTATGTATATATAATAGTATATACAAAATGTATAAATCTATAAGCCTATATGCGTATCTATAAGCGTACCCTAAGATAATAATAATGGACGCAGAACAGACCCCTACACCCCGCGCTCCCCAACCATAAGTTGTCTACAAACATCGTGCCGTTGTACGAAGGGTTATAATTGGATTAAATAACCGCTTTTGTAGTGTTAGTAACTAATGCTACTGGTTACTCAGTTGAGAAAATGTACTTGGATGATAAAGGAAAAGTTATAATACCAATAGATATTTTTTACAAAATGATATCTGTAGCTAAAATATAATTTGTCACTGGCTGAGGAGAGTTGGTGATGACTTGGATTTTATTAACTAGCGGTCCGCTGTAAGGTATACGTCTGTAGCTGAGAGTTTTTATGTCGAATAACTGCAACACAATTAAATTATTGCTATCTAACGCTAAATAAAGCTTGTAATTTTTTTTCTTTTTAAGTTTATATTATATGTCATTAAGTTTTCTCGCTCACTTAGCATCCATGATATACAAATCAATCCTCACCATGTATCTCTGTCTGTAAGCACAATAACCATAAAATAGATATTATCTTATATTGTCCTGAGGAGTTACATGCCGCTTCCTTTTCCCGCGACTACTTACAGCAGGGAGGTCCTTAAGAGATACCATAGATTAATTTTGGTTTGTAAAAGTATAATTCGATTGAAAAAAACGGTTTTATTTCTTTCTGACTTATCAAAGAATTTCTTTTGACGTTCTATAAACAGTTAAATTATAATAAGTAAAAGTAATTGTGTATAACGGTAGAGGATTTCCTTTGTCAGGTACAAAGCGAGCTTCCAACGATCGCTACAAAGAACAGCTACGTGAATAAGATGCTATAAGACATACCTAAGGCATAATCTTGCATTTTATCCAAGCTTCTACCCATAAGTCCTTCGCAAACATCTCCCGTTCTATTAAGTCATTGTTAATTATCTTCCTTGCATTCCCAATCAATTTAAATTTCTACACTGTATTAATATCATTGTATTCTTTCTCATAGATCAGTTACGCCACTGATTTTTTTATATAAATAGCCGTCAAACGAGCAGACGAGCCACCTAATGTCAACAAAACACTACCGTGAGTTGTCCCGGAAAAAAGTTACTTAAGTTTTTAATTAACACTATGGCATTTTTGTCAATTCTAAGGGTTTATTATTATAAATATTATCATATCTCCCTCTGAAAGCCACCCGTTTTGGTAAGTCTGAAATTTGGTAAAATCAGTGACAACATTCATTGTGAGATCTGACCTAAGTAGTAATTATTATAATTTTTAATAATCATTAATGATTACTTGATATACTGATATTGACACAAATCTATTGAGACTCGGACGAAATTTCACAGCCAGTAAAAAACCTTTTTCAATTAACTCCCCCAACGCAACGATGCTGGGATCTTGATTAAGACGGTAAATTAATAATTTTGGCAGGAATGCTACTACTCGTAGCCAACTTCGCACATTTTAAGGTTTTCCTTGATTGTTTCTGAGATTCTTTGTTTTATTTTTAGGGGTCCCCAGAAATAGGGAGAATTTTAGTGATTCAATTAAATGTTGATGGCAATTTTTTATGTCTTTTGTTTCAAAAAAGCTAGAGGGGTGCGCTACCGTTAATTTTTATGGGTGCGTTAAATACTATTGTAACATTTTCAGTATTACCTAGTAGATTCTGATCAATAAAACCGACTGCATGGTAACATAGAACATTGTAACATGGTAACATGAAGTAATTTGGTTGTTTTGCTCTAAATTAACAAATATGTTTTATCTGTGGAGTGTGGCGATGTGTATATTTATTTTTTACTTTTTTTTTATTATTTTTTCACTGAATTTTGGATAGGCTTAGAATAATAGTAAATAAATTAATAATTACTTAATACTTAGAATTGATATACTGTGTTAACAGCTAGTAAACGAAAAAAACATAATGGAAAAAACTGTAAACACGAAAAATATGAAAACAGTGCAACAAGTGAGGTGACCCTACATTGTGCAATATCGGGAATCAGAAGGAAAACGGTTAGTTACAAAATATTTTGAGCGTGAGCTTCTGGGCACAATTTTTTTGCCATTAAGCTGTCTTGGACGGTTTTAATCTGTACTAAGAACTAACTAACTTACTACTAACTAACTAAGAAAATCAGGGCCACTACCCCACAAGTATAGACTATAGAGATCTAGACTTATCAGCTATCACAACCGACCCATTTGGTCACTACAACTTTTTAATGTTAATGGTAAATGCGATTATTACATATTTATTTAGAAGTAGTTAGAAGTCCTTATAACTTTAGAATATAACAGAATAAAGTACTTACTATTTAATGACAAGAAATAAATAAAGCCAAACAAAATTATTTGACACTATTGTGTTGTTATAACCGTAACCAGTATATAGTTATAGCTGAGTCAACGGCAGTTGGTTTCCACTAATGTTAGATATACTATTTCAGCTATTACGCATTTTTAGGCCGGTACACTTTTGTACCTCATATACCCCAGTTGGATTCTAGAACTCGAAGTGACAACACGTGAACTTTGA
>DWPT01004462.1:0-13213 GCA_018251895.1 Agathymus mariae mariae | reverse complement strand
ATACATATAAACTCACGCACTCTCTCTCTTTATAATATTAGCATAGATTATTGTTTTATCTGTACAAATGTTATATATTAATTAGAGAAAGTTATAATTAAATAAAACAGTTCTTATCGACTGATCATACGACGGGATACTGCATCATTCTTCATATTAACATCACTTAGTCTGCGAGCGTAAACGAACGCACAACTGTAACTCTTCCACTTCACCGCTCGGTGAGAAAGTTAGAAAGCGTTAAACTTAGATTGAAATAAAAAATACCATATGAGACGACGAATTGCATCGGAAAAACCCTAGTCATACGTACAACTCTTGTCCATCAGATGATTTAATCAAATTGGCAATCTCATTGCCGTTTTCGCCATCTACAACCAAGCTAAAAGTTTTATTCGAAGTTTTCTGCAAATTAATTGCTAGTGCTGAGAACAAGCTGGAACGTAGAATTGATAAAAGAACCAAGGTAATGTGAGGTAAGAACTTCTATAAGTATTACGTGTGTGATGCGAACAATGCAAAATTGATTCACAGAAGAATTATAAGTAAAGTTACTACGAGTATGTGAAAAAACTTCTCTTTCTCTAGGTTTCTAGTGTATTTTGTAGTGCAATAGTAGTATTTACTGCACACTAATGCAAATTCAAAATCATTTAGGTATTCTGTAAATACACTTTAGCCATATTTTTTGCTTCTACTGCCGTTTCGGAAAGGTGCTTTAACATCGAGGGGAAGAAACGGCGAAAGAGACTCCTCTACTAGTATGATCTATTCCAGTTTAGAGTTAAAAGAGGCTCCGTATAGGTGCTACCTATACTTCTGTTAATGTGTGGAAGTATACTTTCGACAAACTTGACTGGAAAAGATGAGTAACTTTAAAAATCGGCTGGACTGCTAATAGTCAACTATCCGTGCCTTGGAAAGATAGTAGATCATATAGTTGTTATCCTAGATATTAATCTTTATGCTTTTCCTAGACAAACGAGCCGCCTGAGATGCCTGAGATGCCTAACTATCACCTTGGCCAGTAGTCGTATATACACTAGAGCAGAGGGAGACGAATTTTTTAAGGAAAGGACGATGTCCTGGAGGGACATAGTGATAATAGCCAATAACATATAAACGGATATAGACAGTAACTGGTTGAATTAGATTACCGAATGGAAATTCACCATTTTTTAATACAGTAGTTTATTTTATTAATGGATGAACATTATGAATTATAATGTCATATACATTAAGATATATAATTTGACTTTACTGCAAACGTATTTATTGTGTTGAGTTCGTTATCGTTCGAGTTCATATTTCGAAGTTCGCATTACCATGATCACTGCCCGTGTTGCTAGGTAATCTAAGACTTACACACTTTAAGCACTCATATAAAGAATTTTCTAGCACTCAAAATCTTACCATAACTTTATTCGCTTGTAAAGTGAGTTAATAATTGTTAATATAAACATATTTTTATGTTCTTGTGATATTGAAATAGTCACACATTATATTTAACATTTTTCTGTTTCCATGTATAATTAATTTATGAATATAATAGAAAATCTACACACAATAGATGGAAACATTTTCAAGCAGTTCTTATAACGCAGTAATTATTTTAAGCGAGAATTTCTAACAAAACTGCGTATCGAAGGCAAACTCAACAATGTAATGCGGGGTGCCTGCGCATTGCATAGGCTTCCCGAAAAAAAAAAACATACAAAATGGCGGACTTTCTCGCCAGTTCCTAGTGACGCTGACGTCACTGGACGACGTGTCCTTGTGCCTAGTGTCTAGCCGCTTTTTATTCCAAGCAATATAGTATTGAAATAAAAAAATGTGTGTTACTTCTGTTAACGTACGTTCAGTTAACTCGGAGTGCGATGTATTATTTCACTTTCAAACCGCTTAAAATAGCTTTGTTACAAATAGCCAAATAAATTATTATCCACTTATTGTGTGTGACACGAAGTAAATAATTAAATTAGAAACCGTGGAAAAACCCAAATGGGAAAGAAATAAGAAACAAAATGTACTTACCAAACAAAATCAACCGAAAATCACAAATGTCCAAACAAAAATTCTAAATTAAATTTAAATAAATAAATCACAACACGACACCAGACACCGCTATAGTCTTTTGTATAATCAAAAAGAAAAAAATCTTGAATACATTTATTTGTTATAATTTATGCCATCGTTTTGTGTTTCTGAAAAAATGGCAGATTTATAAATACTGCGCCCGCCTCCACGTCACAGAACAAAACGCCCGCTGAGATTTTTCTTTTCAAAGACAATAAAATTAAATCTAATAGACGAACTAAAATTCGAATTGGACTCCAACTGGAGTCGGTCTACGCGTCGGAGATCTTTATGATTCAAAAAATTGCCGCGAACTGGCTGTCGTACATACAGCTCGCAGGAAGGACGCCTATGCCTAGTGGTGTCGACATTAAATACTTTACAAAAATCTCCAACGAGCGTTTTGAGCCAAAAAATCTAACCTAACCTAACCCTGTCGGGCGGGCGACTGGCGGGCGCGTAGGGGCCGCATTGCCAAATATTTTTTTTTGCATCTCGGCCGAATTATGCACTTGTATGCGACTTACGGCGTCCCTTCATTGTAGTGGTGCGACATGTACCGATTGGGCATTTTTATGTCTTCTCTGTGTGTGTGTCACTCACACAAGCAACACCTACGAAATTTTCGCTTGTGTGCGTTCGACGTGGCCCTTCGACTCGGAGTTTCTTTTAAATTTCGGTGTGTTATGTAAACATCCAGATTTTTTTCGACACTAAAATATTTAGGTGTTGCCCTGAGAGGTCGACGGCCGAACTTTTCGGGAACTCTGACTAATTTCGCTAAAAGGATCTGTTTTGACGTTCAGCACCGCTCCGACAACAGAAGCCGTGTTTGCTTTACCAACCGTTCCTTGGTCGTTCTGGCGCGGCGCGAGCGCATTTAAAAACGTCAAACACTGTTTTTAAACTCGAAAAAGAAAAACTTTTTTCTCTCTGGGATATTTTAAACTTCCGGTTGCGAACATTTCGCGTCGATAAACTTGTTCAGTTTTCATACAAAGTTGATTCATAAACTAAGCAGCGTCGGTCGATATTCGATTGGTTTTATTATTTCATCTCAATGTGCTCCATTGAAACTAATAAATTCTTTATTCTTCAATCTTGCGAATGATAGTTCTTTTCATTCGGTCTACTATTTCCGACATTAGATTTGCGAGTCAATCAGATTCGACAGCGGAAGAAGTACGTCGGAGTCTATTAAATTGGTTGAGAGCAAGCGCCTTCCCACGTCTTCTAGGTGACCTATGAACAATACGGTCCGGTTCTATACACGTCACCGTTGTATCTAACTACGCAACTGTAGATATTAACTGTCATCGTGTTTACATTGAATGGTTTTTGTGTCGTGTCCTTGCAACTAATATTTGAGAAGTCACTATTCTCAACACATTAGCTGTCCACCTTAAAGCAGGTGTGCGTCCGTGGTAGGACGAAATGTAACTGTAAGAAAATATGTAAAAATATTGGATTGTGACAAATAAAATGCTTCAGTATTCGGTAACGCTGTATTTTTTACAACGTCATAAATCACAATAAAATTATGCCAGTAGCAATTAATCGACCTCAGTACTGCAGAGGGCTGCATTCAAGTACCCAATAGTAATACACCACCACACTACACACCCATGAAAGATAACAACAATTGTTTAAATGTCATATAGAATCGCACTGATAATTTTTAAGATTGTTACATAATATATAAAATTCAGATGCCTCAGATTTTACCTACAGTAATATATTTTATATTTCAACGCAAATTTACAAAATGCTTTTATTTTATTGCACTTGTATTCGAGTGTATTCAATTACCATGCCTCGGTCAAATAAGAATAGGTAGACAACTTCACGAGGTGGAATGATGCTCTAATGAACACGTAAGGATTTAGTTCCAAACGGGAAGAGAGTGGTGAGTCTTTAGAATGCCAAGGTAAATTTTAGTAAATCTTTATATTTCACTATCTGTCACCACACGGTAAGGATTTATTGAAGCTATGGCACAGTTTAACTTCAGAAAAGTGCTTGTATAAACCAACGTGGAACTTAATTTCATTTCATTTGATTGTTTTCGTGAGTTTGTGATATCGGTCAACCCAACACATCAACAGCAACAAAATCCTCTTTACTGTACATCAAAAACGGTATATATAAAAAGTTTCGATACAATACCTGAAGTGCAACAGGCGGCCTTATAGCTTAGTTAGCGAGCTCTTCCAGACAACATGTTGAGTTGATACAGTAGAAGGAGCAATGTGACAGGATAGGGGGGGACAGTTATGGAAAATAGTTATATTCGTTTACTCTGCCAGCAATTAGCGTACTCGTGAAAGTTGAATGATAAGGTGTAAGAATTGATTAAGAAAAGGATATAGTGTTATTACGATAAAAGTAAATAGTGGAAAACTTATGGTCTTAACTTATAATATTGAGAGAACGCTCCTTCACTAGTTTTTTTAACACAAGCATCGATTTATTACCTCGACATTATTTATTCTCGGTTAAAAATAAATAATTCAAACAGGCGAATGGAAAGTTGATCACCCATTGAAAAATATTTCTTCACCATATACCGCGAGCGATAGACCGTACTGGCCATTATTTATGACCATTTACTAATTAGGACGCTAAAATAAAGAAAATGGAAAACAACGTCAGGATCGCAGGTGCTCTCAAAATAGGACAAAACCTTCCCTTTGCAACTATCCGGCCCTGACCGAGCCCACGGGAAGGCAGTGGGTAAGGACGAAAGATACAGGATGTGGTAGCCTATCTCCTATCTCAAATATTTTTCAATCAGAGTTATGACTAAACACTAATTGAAAAATTAAATTAATTTATCTAAATAGTATTTAATACTTAACCACTGCGAATTACATTAATTACGACTGTATAATATTGTCAACTCTTGACAACTGAGAAAACAGGCTGCTTGAAGGTGAATGGTCACCACCGCCCTTGGACATCCGCAACATCAAAGACGCCACAGACATGCTGCTAGTCACAAAGGCAATGAATGAATAGAAGGGAATTTATGCTGTTGTCTCAATTGCTGACTAACATGAAGTTCTATTAATCAGAAAACTTGCTTATAATTCTCCCGTGTAATCATCCTGCGTAACAGTAGGAATATTAAAATTATGTCACTTTTAACTTCTGTTATAAATAGTTAGTGCAAACCCTTTAAGAGGTTTAGCTAACCGGAAAATATGTTACTTCTAAACCAACGATATTCTTCTAAACCAACCAGTTACGTGTCAATTTGTAAATAGTTTGAACATGCTCGAAATATTGCTTAATTATCTGGAAAGTAGGTTAGGAAAAAATAGCTTTATTTTTAAAAGATGCGTAGGAAAATATTAACATTTAGGTGCGAGGTATAATATAGTAACTTTGTTAAACTCAGCTCGTTCGAGTGTGTAACTTGTTTTAAATATTTTTCATACTAAAGTTTTTCCCGACACAATGAAGTTTGCTTGTTTTTTTTCCAAACATTTTTGTTTTCAAAAATATAATTGGTAAAAAATATCAGTGTCGCTGTTTTATACTTTTTTTGCTTGAATCATTGCAGCTATGTTTTTTCTTGCACCTAAAGACACATCGGTAAAAAGGGTTAATGTTTTCCCAAGGCAATTCTTTGAACTTCTATGGAAAAATACAATATAAATATTAATTTTTATATTTAAGGATTTCTATGTAGACAATGAATACACTATTGCAGAAAAATGTAATCTAAATTCCAGCCAATCAGTCAATTTCTCTAAAAAAAATATAGTCGTAGTAAATATATAGAGTAAAGCCAATTAAACTCAGGTGTCGAAATTTAAAAGCGCCCTGTAGCGGTCCAAAGCGAAACGAGTCCCATACAAAGCGTTGTGAATGCGTGTGCGCATTAGATCGATGGCGTAGGGTTGTCGGCCGCTCGCCCTTGTTAGAAAAAGGACGATTTAACGTATAACTACACCGACGTTGCCATAGAGTTGGTATGGAGCTACGCAGATTGGACAATTATTTGACGTAGGTTAAATTTTTATTTTGGTGTTTTTTATGTAGATGTAGGTTTTTATCTGTTTTTTGTTCCCAATGGGCTGTAATTAAAAAATATTGTACAATTGAACCATCTCTAGAATAGTAAATAGTGAAGATACTCCTGGGAAGTTTCTTGCTTTCTTTTTTTAGAAACTGGTTACGGTGGGGACGATGGAGTGGAGTGACTTATAAAAAGTGTTTGTAAAACACAAATAAAAAAATATGTATTTGGATTATTTGCAGTAGTCTTCTTTTTTTTTCTTCTTTTTCATCAATCGAAACTCTTACTTATATTTCTTTTAAAGAACGTCATGGTTATCTGTTAATATTTGTTGATATCTTTTAAGGCACCTAATTATATTTCTCTTAATATTCTACTTCGCTGTTGCGAATTGTCTTAGGCTTTACATTTCGCCTCGAACTAACATTGCACCATCGCCAGTCTGTTCTTTTCCACTACCACTGAACCCCTCCAGGATAGTCACGTTTGCTCTTCCTTTGTTGATTCCATTCCAAAGGTGGTCTAGGAATGTGGTTGAGCTCTTCTGTGGGTGAGACCGTTGCATCTCAGCTTACCGCGCCTGGTGATCAATCGATGTATCATGAAAGAGCTCCCTCTATTCTTCATTGAAGATCTTTTTAAAAAAGAATATTCCAAGTATATGTTATAAGCATCAATCTTTTGTCACACACAGCAGGACGGTATCGATGTCTAATTATTTGATTATTCCATGGATTGGTAGAAGTACTTAAGTTTACTATATTATGTTTAACTGAAAGTTCCGGGTGATGTTAGATTTCTATCTATTTAAACAGAGCCCTGGATCTCATCTCTTAGTCACCTGAAAATGGAGCTGGAAGCTGATGATGATAGGTTATATAAGCCATTAGATTTAAATTTATCTTATGCTGATTGACATCAAAAATAAAAATATCGTGTTAGATTGTCGACAGCATTAAGTTTAATCAGCATTACATACCATTTTTAATCATCGAGTTCGGCTTCAAATAATTGGTGGTCAGCAATGAAATGAGACCGCATTAGTACACGAAGTAATACGTATGCGGTGATGACGTGCAAAGCCGGGGCGCAAAACCAATGCTTAAGATCTAAGCGTGACGAATACGAATGAGTCCAACACACGATACCGACGTACAAAACCAAGGCTCAAACCGATACCGACCGAGGCCTCAGTCTGACGTGTGATACTGACGTGTGAGAATGGCGCGTGAAGTTGATACTCGAGACCGGCACGAGATTTTGTCGTCTATGTTAGTGAGGTTGGCAAGAAATACCTATACATAAATGCCTTCAGCCTTAAAACAAATTCAATCCATATTCTGAAGTTATGCCATAGTCCATTTCTCTTAAACCTCGCTACTCGTGACTTAATGCCCATACCTTATGTAGCAAATAATTTCATCCATACTGATAATAAAATTTTAACTGATTACTTTCTGTACATGAACGATATATGAGAAATTATATTATGATGGGCCTTTATTGACGCAATAGAACCCAAAACAACAGTTGTTTGAATTTTTATCTGTTTGTCTCTGCGTCTGTTCCCGCTAATCTCAGAAACGGATTGACCCATTTCGTTCTGGTTTTCACGAATACATTGCCGTAAACATCGCTTAGTATTTAAAGTTTATCTCGATGCAATCCGTTCATAAATAGAAAAGTTATGAGGTAATATATGTATTTCTAATTCACAGAACGAGGAAAACCCAGAAAAATTCAGATGATATTTTTAAATGTAAGTTAGTTTTTCAGAAGCGGAGCGATGTCAATTGCTAGTCATAAATAAATTAAGAACAATATACTTTATACCTATTGCCGCCTCTGTAACATTTGCCATTACTTTGAACTTATCACGACACATACAAATGAGCGCCGCCTGCGCAGGTTCGTAGACACCTTTTGTTTGGGACACTTGGTTTTAGCGATCATGTCTTTTTGCTCCATGAAATTAATTTAAAAACGTGCTTAACGTCCAAATTTGTTTTATAGCTACTTAGACGTTTAAAATGATTCGTTTTTCGACTTCGATATTGAATTGATTGATATGTTTTCATAAAAGATGCGGCATATTTAATTTATGTATTTTCAATTTAATAAAAAAAAATGTAGTAGTTCTATTGACTGCTATTACATTTATCTGATTATAAAATTTAGTGAATGAATAAATAAAATATACATAATACGTTCGTTCATTCGTCCAATAGGCACTTAAGTAAATATATCAAGATACATTTTTACTACAATCTTTTCGATTTGGTGAAAACATTAGCATGGACTAACGTCCACTAATACCTGCTAAAGTTTTAATATAATCTGTAAGATAAAAGGTAAACAATTGATAAATTCCCATTTATTGTGCCAAAAAAGAGAACAGACATGTACCACAGATACGCTATGATACCTAAATGTGGCACAGTTTACTTAAAGTGTGGCCACGATGCGATTTTACAAGGCAATGTAGTTAGCACCCAGTTCATTAAACATTGAAATCTAAATATTACGATGGCGTACAGCACATCTGCACGTGTCGGGTTCAAAGACGGTTCAATCACATCGGGCGGGTCAGAAAACTCTCAAATATAATTCGAAGAGTCTGTGTACCGACGTTGTGTACTTCATTCCGTAATGGCTTACTTGACTACACGAATCTCTTATCAAAACTAAAATCACCTACAATGTGAACTGGTGGAAAATATAGTGGCCAACTCAGGCGTGGGATATTTTCAAGCCGCCTAAAAATATAGTGGCCAACTCAAGCGTGGGATGTTTTCAAGCCGCCTAAAAATATAGTGGTCAACTCAAGCGTGGTATGTTTTCAAGCCGCCTAAAAACATAGTGGCCAACTCAAGCATGGGATGTTTTCAAGCCGCCTAAAAATATAATGGCCAACTCAGGCGTGGGATGTTTTTAAGCCGCCTAAAAATCTCCAATAAAAATACACAGCTGCAGTCCAATGATTTGGAAAAGGTAAAAATACTTCCAACCAGATCTTTCCAACCGGATCATCAGACTCGAAGAAAATAGACCGCACACCTCTAGTGAAATCTGGGGTCATAACCGGTCACACAATCCTTTGTCCAGTAGACTACCGATTCATTCATGTCTATACCAGGGATAGTTTTTAGGATACTATTTTATTTCAAAAATAAAATTCATTGCGAACTTAACAAATCTAGTATGGTGCATATTAATTCGATACCTGGATAGCTAATATAAAAACGATTAACTTGCTGTTTTTTTTACTAAACAGGAAACTTATGCGTAATTTGTTAAATTTATTAAATTACTATTTTATAGCATTTCGTGTTACGCCTGAGATATTATGATATTTAGAAGTATTTTTCCCCGAAGCATTCCTCATCTTGCCCCGAAAATAGAAAGTACTCGAGTCCGTACCGGAGTTGTTTTGAACGTGCGCCCACTAACAACTATTGAGTGTAGCTTAATAACCGCGATCTATCCAAATATAACTGACCTTCTCAACACCAATGACAGACCAATGATAACACGTTCTAGTCAGATCGTTCTAACATTATACAACCTTGACGTTTCGTCTAGGAGGACCAACGGACAAACGTTTACATCTATACAAATCTGGTCACGTATATATATCTGTTTTTGTTTTGATTTGACAATATACTGTAGACGCTGCGTCATCCTTTCAATTTGTTGTGTTGTTCTTTTTGTTAACTGTAGTCTAATACATTTCAATTTGAGTAACGTTTTTGTCTAGATGATTATGACTACATGTCATAATATACGGCAGCATTTATGTACAGCTATTTATGTTCGTCTGTTCCTGCAAATAGTTCTTTCAAACAAAGCATTGTAATGATTCTACTTTAATCCTTATTTGGAATTATGAATAAATTGTTACATATATTTACATTTTATTAAATTACAGAGAAAAATCTCCTTTTCAATACTTCGTCCGGCAAAAATAGTGTAGCTAGTATTATTTAATAGCCTATTAGGGTAATATATTTCTTGCTCTGACTAGTTACACTTGTTATGGTTCTTGGCTGAGATAATATACATATGTGACACCTTTGGTGTTGCGGATATCAACGAGCTATGATTGCTGTGTAGCAACATATATTTAATTAGGTTACCAGTTAAAGAAATAACTTTAAGAACATTAAAAATATGACATGACATTACTAAAACAACGTGGGCAACAACACAGATCCTTGTGGAACACCAGCGTTTATGCGGTTGAGATTCAAGTATGATGATTCAATCGGATATGCACAGGGATCCATAAGAGGGTATCTTTGAAAAAAGATTACAGTATATAAATAAGGCTATCAAAACCACAAACAATACTTGTTCCCATATGCTTCTGTATTCTGTCCCAATATTGGGCTTAATCTGTCGTCGTGATACCACGTCAGAACACCATGGCGCTAAGAGAACTCATTAGTCCTGAGCGCTCAGATATGTAACAGTGTTTCATTACAATATGGTAAATCCGAAAAATGTTATGTTTGTCACCGACATATCATTTAAGACAAGGGTATTTAAAACAAATAAAGGATAAATTTAAATTTTAACGCAAACCACACTACAGTTAACGCACTACGAGGCGACGGTCTCCAATTTAAAAACAAAACACAAATTTTCTATTTGCATTCACTGGTTACATGAAAAGTGAACGAATGTACCGCATGACATTGCAGTAAGAAAATCATACCGGTTCATCGAACTTCGGATAACATTCACTGGCTGTCTATTAACATGACCATTACCAAATTTAATAGTAGTATTACAAATCTTTACCATGTTGTTATTTAAATACATATTTTTTTATGGAAGACTTGATGTTGTAGTAGAGCATGGATCACTTCTCTTACGAGGAGTAAGGAAACTGATGAAGTTTGGAGCGTGACTAACAATAACAACGGAGACCGACGAGCGGGACTTTGGTCAAGTATTAATGTGCCTGACCCAAAAAGCAAATATTGCGGTTAAAACTAAAATAAAGTAATGTTTCGTAGAAACAAACGCATTATTTAAACAATGAAAGGATTTTGATATCGATCAAACTTGTTTGAGCGTGTGAAGCAGAGATGTCTAGTAGAAGCAGGTGACGATGTTTTAAACCGGCACGACGATGATAATAACGTAATATAACGTTACTGCGATAGGATCAAAATTTATCATGCATCGAAATAAGTATAACTGCATCATTATAATCCAGCATTTGGTGGCGGTGGCCTGTTTGAGATAATCATGTTGATGTCGGCATATGTATAAATTAAATAATAATCTATTCAAACGAAAGCCAAACAAATAAAATTTGATTACATTTAAAAACAATGTTATGCATTTCTAGTGAAAGTAATATTAACAATTCACTTAATCATATTATATAAATTACATTTACACTAGATGTCAGTATTTTTGTCAAGTCAGTTTTGACTAGGTCACGGAACCGTGAGCACGCGAGCTTGCATTCAGAACAGAATTCAGAACCGAGTTCATACTTCTGTTAAACGTATGTATGTATGTAATATACAGCTAGCTACTTATTCGCTGAATATATAGTGTTCAGTCTTTTGTTTTTTCAATTTAGTGTATTAAAATCCGGTTGTTTTATCAACAAAAGAGAAGTTACAATCAATTACAGTTTATCAATTGAAGTATGTTGTGTAAATTGTTCATCAGATAGTCAATAATAATTCATTTCCGACTTTTATATCAAAATCTACTTTTTATTGTTAGTTTGGTTTTATTTTAATTTATTTAAAATTGGTTGATTAGAAAATTAAAAAGCTCGGTTTTACAATAATAACAAATAGTAAGGTTGTATGAGTTACATATTTCTGTAAATGCGTCGTAATAGAATCGTCCTGAAGTAATGACCATTAGACTGACTATTGCGCATTAACCTGCGTCGAATTGTGGTAGGTCGCCACTATCATTTTAAATTCAAACACAACTAGTAACAAAACGCTAACGAGATATTTAAGCAAAGCCACGCCATTCAACGCAAATACAAATCACTTAGTGACGTATTCATTAGTGATGTGCTCTCTGATATCATCATCGTTATAACCGAAAACTATCCCCCGGCTATGCTCGGGTCTCATCTTTCAAAGGCCGCAATCCATCACGCTGGCTAAATTCGGATTGGCAAGCTAATGCTATCTATGAGAACATTATGAAAAACCTTCATATCAAATTCAAAATCATTTAATATGTAGGTATTCTGTAAATACACTTATGCCTTACATATAAAGGTGCTTCAACATTGAGAAGAAGAAACGTCGAAAAAAACTCCTCAGCACGTATTTTAAGCAACATAATAATTACAAAAGTTTAAACCTACTACGGAACCGGTTTCGACACTATTGTTTTCAGGCGTCCTTGTCATTAATATATTCATCTATAATAATATCCTTTGCCTATAAGCTGTATTTTAATACGCCGCTTAAAAGTTCCAATGGGCAACTCACGTATCAACTTGGGAATCTTATTGTAAAAACGAATTCCAAGCCCCACAAAAGAACGCTGAACCTTTTAAGACGATATGAAAACGTAACCGAATTAACCTCTAATTTGTGTGTATTAGTATTCTGCTTGTACATATTTTTTTTTTAAATAAATACTAAATTACTATAGATATATTGACTGGCTATTGTGAGTACACCTATTTCTTTAAAATTTTCTCTAAAAGACTCACGTTTAGTCTGTATATAGCTCTGATACCTCTTTTCTTTAATACAAATATTGAATCAATGTCCGCTGATTTACCCCATATCAAAATACCGTAATACACAAGACTATGAAAATGGACAAAATAAAGCTTACTATCTAGGGTGACACCTAAAAACACTCTGGATTGTTCCATAGTCAATGTTTCAATATTTAATTCAAGGATTTTGCCTACCTTCTGCACATTTAGTAGAGCAACCTTTATACACTTTGTTCTTATAGCATTTAAAACTAAATTGTTTATATTAAACCAATGTGATACATGGGACAAAGCACTGTTTACATCGTCAAAATTTAATTATATGTTATTTCTTTTAGTCTTAAATATTAGAGTTGTATTATCAGCAAAGAGTGCAATATCCGCATGTTTGC
>DWPT01004461.1:0-13213 GCA_018251895.1 Agathymus mariae mariae | reverse complement strand
CCTTCAACGCCAATCACTTCATAATTATTGAATTAATTTATGTAAAATACTAACACTATATCTGCACCTGTGAGGTTCAATATTTAACTTTAGACATTTATCGCGTTATTATATTTTATGATATTAACAGTAGATATAAACGTACTTTCGCAAAGTAATTTGATTCTTCACAAACAAACTGCAAACATTTTGAATCACTACACCATTAAATTTCATGTCTCGTTCAGAAGCCAGCAGACCATCAACATTTCGCTAAATTACTTTACAAAGTTGGGGTACAACACGAATTAGCACACACAGGTGATGCTTTGAAACAAATATTCTACAATAGTATCAAACTATTATTATATTGTAAACTATTGTAGTTTATACCAATAGACTTTTGAAATTTAGAACTAAAATAAATATCCCAGCCACAGGGTATTGCACGAGGTAAACATCTCATAATATATCTCATATACTTGAGTAGTCACTGACTCCTCAACCAATTCGCCGAGCTAAGGGATTTAGCACGCTCTAGGCCTCCTCAATCACTAAGATAGATTGCTACTCTTCAGTGGATCGCTAATGGCTCGAATCCACCCGTGATATCTACGTGGGGACAAATGGACAGTAAAAATTTACTATTGCAAGAAAAGTCGCAAACATGTGCCAGAGCACTACCTCGTATAAATTTTAGTTCCTAAACCGTAAAGACTTTCATTCGCCTCATAAAACGCGCCAATGTTTACAACGACATCTATTGGGCGTAAAATAGATTTCATTTATAACCATTTAACAGCTCCGGTTTCAAACGAGCACGTTTTATAGTTATGACATCAGCGTTTGTAATTGATAGTAGCAAATTTTATTTGCGTTATTGAATACCAACATTGCTATGACCTATTGGATGATATGTGGTGAAATTTTAAATATGCTGGTGTTTTAAGGCGAATGGGGTGAAGGTACGAAGTTTTTTCCTCTGGCTAGGTTTGACGGTTTTTTGATTTAATTGTCCAATAAATGCTCGGGAAACAGTGACAGTGCCAGTTCATTCATGTAGGCGTCACACTATTTACTTATGGATGCCAAATTTTGTACTATACTGTAGTTTCGGAAGTTAAAATATTTTAAGCTTTTATGTCTACTTCATAATTTATTTATGCTGATCATCATCATTTGCGTGATGTATTCGGCTGACAAACTGATAAGACAATGAACACCAGGTCTTTTAAATTGCTTCTATTCCTGTTTGGATGTTTCTGGGATCTGCACCACACAGTTAACCCGATTGTTTTCTGATCTAGCTACCATTCGGTTTCTGTAAATAACCGTAATTAGTCTTTATTTCGTTTTTGTCGCAGTGTAGGGATTCAGTTAGCAATGCGACCTTATCACTATTCTTGTTGCTGACATCATAACAACCGTTTGCTTGTTTGTCGCTACCATCTTAAAAATGCCTATGAAATAACGACGTACATATGGTGCAATGTCCAATACGATAGCTCAATTGTTTTAATCGCTCACCTACGAGTTCAATTATTATTCAGCTCATCTAGAAGACAAGCCTTATTGGTAGCCATCGTAAAACGCGATGTCATGTTTTATATATAAAAAATTCGGATAGACGGCACTTCGGTGTAACATGTACTTAAAATGATTGATTACTTACTTTGTTTCATACGTCGAGGTAATTTTTCACAGCTATGCGGAAAGTGTCGTGAAATCGTGGTCTTCTGAAACATCTCTATGAATTTTGCGTTGTCACCGTGAAATGAAATGTAACTTTACTGTAAAAGACACCATTTTGGATCCGTGATTATCCTTATTATAAGGATGAATATATAGGTTTCAAAATTTAATGATGTCATATTTTGTTAATAAGTAGTACTTAAACTTTGTTTCGCTTCGAAAAATCTACGCCTTTGAATAATAACATTTGTTATTGATTTGTATCATAATTATGGCATAATAAATTGTTTTAAGTATAAGATTTCCCAGTTATATGAATTAAAAACATAATATATTAATTTATTGCAATAACTATGAAATAACAGTTAAAGCTTTTTTAATTAGCTACCTGCTCCTACATAATTATATAAAAAGGCATAATGCTTAATGTCAACTGTTCAACTCGGTCTATTAGTAATAACACAAACATGAAAGTATACGAAAGGTCGCAGCAAACGATGCTGGCTCTAAGTGGGTACTTTAAAATACTTACTAAGTAAGTAATTCAAGTCGAGGAATCGTTGCTGTTCTGATAAATAAATGTATATTTTAGGGCGCGGCTATCCTGTGACGGATACAAATGTACATATTCCATTAATATTTTTTCGCCTTTTCTATGGGACGGTCTGGACATCGTAACATCCCCCCCTCCCCTTATATACATCCATGACATAATCATTCCCCAGAATGAAAAGTATCCTAGATGAAACTGTAATATAAGTTATAAATAATGTCAAAAATTATTTAACTTTACTCTGTTCTTTTCCGGTGATAAGAATCAAGACGCAAATTAAACAGACGATCAGTCAATAACAATAATAATGATAATAGTTAAAAAGATTAACAATATCAAACAAAAGCTATTTAAAATGAGGCTATTGATGTATCGGTCGCTACCTTCGTTTATGGCTAACAGAACAGTACAGCATTAGTTGTTAATGCATAAGTATTGTCTATATCGGTAAGTAAAAATTATTCTTGATTGGAATTTTTCGCCGCTACTTCTCTCGGGTCATGGAAGGACTTCGAAGCAACAACATACTATTCTGTGTATGTGTTTGTATGGACAGATTTGGTATAGATAATTTCATTATCATCATGACACTTGCTGTTGAAATTAATTTGGCGGTAAATCATCCCACCATATAAAAGATTTCAACACTGCATGATAAAATATCAATTAGTACCTCCAGATGAAGATTGATCGTGGTTACGTCGCTGGGTACATATATTTTTACCAGAAAAATATATCTGCAGGTGAGCTCGCCCGAGCCCGAAATGTATAAATCAATTTGACAGATATTTAGCAGTAGAAATATTGCCTGCCGGCTTCCATTGATGTGTCGCTCCAATAAAAATCTCAAATGTGCGTTTCGGAATTAAGTGGAAATTAATTTCCAGCGCTAAGTTCAGTAATCAGTAAGAGCTTTTGATGATATTTATGATGTAATATACATTTAGAAAAAAAAACTCTTTTAGATTATGATAAACCTTATCAAAATTTAGTATTATATATTACTTACTAATCACAGAAATAGACAGAAATAGAGACTTTGTTTACTGATAACCTTTTTAAGTTTCTGGTTAAGTTTATTTTATCAGTTAAGGAGGTCTGCCTATTATACAATTTATTTAAATAATAATTTATTTAAAAAAATATATATGTAACTTGAAAATAATATTTGTTATCAGCTCTTAACGTAACTTTGAAAGCATTGAGCAGACTAATTTGATTACGTGAATATGATATTCAGGAAACATTAGTTACTCAACAGTTACAAATACACTAACAACTTTAAATAGTCTATCAAATGAAAAAAATAACAACCGGTACTGATCGCCAATTTGTTACAAGCTCATCATAACAAACACGAGTTACAAACACAAAATACTGCGAATAACCTGAACCATCAATCAGCTGCCTGCGAGCCCGTAATTACAAAAGTTGCGCAAACTTTGCTAACGTCGGAAGCAATTTGTTCCTCTGAAGGCTTTGCACTCTTGCGATTTTATTGACAGCCTGACTGAAAATCAGAACTAGGCATTCAGTGATTATCTAAATTTAAATATACCGAGGAGGTGATTGATTCGTATATTATGACACTTAGTCTAAGTCTACATGTTTCAATAACCAGCAAATAACAAAAATAATAATTGTGAAAAGACAGAAATTAAAACAATAATAATAAAAAATGCTACAATTTGCGAAAAACTAATGCATCAGTTTTGCATGCAGACGCATAGTTTGGGTGGTGGCGAAATTGAAATATCCTGTTAATAATTCATTAAAACTGCTTAAAACTATTCATCAATCGAGATTTTTTTCTTTTCTACATACATATATAGGTAATTAACAAAATTAAAACAGATAAATTTCCGCATTTAAAAAAAAACTGTTCAAATTAGTATTTCAACGAACCTACTTATTCCTATTAAAATATTAAGGAGAAAATTGTCACTGCGGGAAGTAAAATGAAACGTTCACACACTCAAAACCCCGCACCAGGATTTCCTGTGTTACAGGTGGCGTGAACATACAATCACATTATAAACACCTAACCCAACCTTCGCTCCGCGGCATAGTCGCCACCAACTTCGCTGCGGGATCGTCATGAAACCATAGTCTGGCCCACCGCCTGTAATTATAAATTTTCTTGTGTATATCATATGTAGCGAATTTTATGAAATGTACGAAAAAACAGAATATCATCAACATGACTTTCACAATTCCTGATTTACAAGTACAAGTAATGTAATTTTGAAAACAAATTATTTTCTTGTATGCGTTTAACTGATTGTAGAAAATATAACGTGTAAATTTACAAGATTGTAACTTTTGAGTACTGTAATTAAATAAAATATTGTTTCTGGAATCATTTGTGCGAGTGAGACACTGCTGAGTAGAATGATGAGCATTAAAAATAACAAATGTCTGTTGCCTTAATGGACAACTGATTTTTAGTTTATACTACGGCAATTGGTAACATTATTGTAAAATAGCAGCCCCATGATTATTCAGATTGTATGTTTTTTGGCCTCAATTAGACTAGGTTTACTGATATTTTATACAGCCTATCAACTGCGCAATCTCGTGTTCTTACTACATACCAATTTTGATTAACATCAATCAAGTAATATTAATTTTCAAAGGGGCATACTTCACAAATATCATTATTTTTCAGACACCTAATGATTTAAATATAGAGATAATTAACGTCCTACAAAGGGCATTTTTGATTATGCTAGTACGTGTAATTTTAACTGAATCATGCATAGACTTTTCCAGGTTACCAATAAAACAAAATATGCATACTGTCAATGGAATTGGTCATTCGGTTACAGTGCACTTGGGTTCAGCAACATAAAACAAGCTTTCAGGTAATGTGTTTGATTCTGAAGTCGTTGTACAATATACAATACGATGTTCGATTGCTTAATACATTTTTGACAGAACAGTTACTATAGTCAACGGCAACAATCCACTCATCTGACTGCACCCAGCACGGGGTCGTGCTCGTTGGCTATTCTCTACAACACTGTGTCGTTATTAATATCGCGACAAACTCGTCGCATAAATTATGCTTTCGGATAACAATTATAAACTTGTTGTGCTACTGTCACCCTTGGAATTTAACTAATCATAACATCATATTTCACCTTTATCTGTTTGGTTTAAGGTCTATAATTGATTGCTATTTTACCTGTCAGGTAAATATAACAAATAGTTTAATTTCGCTCATAATAAAGTTATATTGATTAGTGTGCTCAACTTGTGGGGCCAGATAAATTGTGAGGATGCTGTAAATGAATTTTGTTTTGGCGCTATTTGTTTGTTGGTTGGAACTTTTGTTTCGAAATGTTTGTCTTTGTTGTTGCGGCTGATCGCCAATTAAAATGTTTGTGGACGATCGGAACTTTTTTCTGTTCCGACCGCTTGTATTCCGAGCTCAGAACTTTTTGTCAGCTTTTAAAATTGTTACTCTACTGTAAAGTTGATCTGCGATAGAGTTTAAATAATTACTATTATCCATTTATTACATGCAGGATGAGAGTAAATACCTTCATTCAGTCATCGGCATGCAACAGATACACTATACATATTTTAAAAGTTGTATATACAACTTTTTGAAAAACTTAAAGTCCATATGGAATGGATAACATCATCAAACACCAAGCACCAAGCTATCACTTCTCTTACGAGTAAATGTCACGTTACCAGTATAATATACTTTGAGTGGCTTTTAGCTATCAGAAAGGTAGGCAAATTTAAAATTATGAAGTGACTTGAGTGACTTTATATTTGTTGAACCGTTTAAATTCATTATAGTATTAAATAATAAATACTACCGAAATAAAAAATAAATGTTATAAACTATTTAAAGCAAGTCATATGAACCGATTTACTTGAGTTTGTCCATGTTAAATATTATATATGTTTGTGTATGTATGTATGTAAGTTTCACTAAGTAATATTAACTCACTTATGTAAATCTTAATTTTTATTATAGCTCGCATCTACCCAAATCTTCTCACCAGCACTCGCGGTTGACTGATAGATAGCCCTCAGGCTTTTAAGAGAGTATCATATTCCTTATTTTAAGGTACTTTAAGAAAGGATAAATAACATAAATTTTAACATGTAACATGTGATAGAAATTAAACAAAACAGTTTATCTTCTTTAACATCTTTTAAGTTAATCAAACCGTATTTTAAAGCAACAACAGCCGTATTTTAAAGCAACCATTGTGTCAATTGCATATATTAACATTAGTATTAAGATAACGGAGACACATGGAGAGATCGTTGAACCTTTTGTTAATAACATTCTCTTGGTACATAACGTGAGATGAGACGTTGTAACCCATACATTATGGTTAAGTTGGCTGGGAATTAAATTGTTTCAGCATCCTTGTCTTTGGATTAAAATCATATTGGAGCCAGTATCATTTTGTAAATAAGTCATCCAACTCGGTTCTCAGCGGTATTATTACACGGCTGAGGGTAACAGGGCCAACAATACTTTTAAGTTATTCTATCTCACTGTTCAGTAGTATAATTACTAATTTTAGTCTGTCTGTGTCTGTCCTGTGCAAGTCTCTCTTTGGTTGCTGTTTGATAAATGAAAAGAGCATGTACAAACCTAGTATGATAGTAGTCCAAATGATACAAAAGCAATTTGTCATTGTTTCTTCTATTTCACAATTAAATCTCCCTCTATCTAAAAACATGCCAGATCCGCCGACGACGGTTGGCAAGGTGCTCAGAGGACCATATGCGACGGCCAGCTTTTTATTCACTTTCTACTATAATGTATGCGGGTAAAGGATAATTTGCCGTGTACAGAGTAAGCAACCGTAGAAACTTTTTAATTTTTTATCGTATACAATCAAAGTTATTCACAAAGTAACGCTTAGACCCCGACGTTTTTGTTAATCAACGAAATTGAGCAAATGTAGGCGCCGTTGGTCTCGGTTTTTATCGTAACGCGGCCGTCGTTAAGCCATGGCGGAGGTGTTCGGGTATAGAATATATCTATCTAAAACTATATGTTAGAGAACCTTAGGTCCCGCAGTGCAATAATTATGGAATTGATATTACTGTTTCTACAGTTTGAACTGGAAATCTTCGTAATACCGGCCGATACATCGTGCAACAATAATGTATTCTCTACGACGATTCTACTCTGTTCTTGGCAGCTGAAGAGAAATAGCCGGTTTGCGTCGAGTATCATGTGGAGATTTGGGTTTTTTCGCGTTAATTTATTCTTGCGCCGTTTCGTTGTACGTATATGCTTTTTGTAAATCGCCACGTCATTTTCGCGGACATGGGTATTTTGATTCCCCATCCCATTAACATTTTCGCTGTAACTGACATGTCGCAAGATTTTATGGGTCTGTTCCCAAATATATTTATGAAAATTGCTTAATACAGTTAGGTACGTTCAGACGTCGATATCAGAACTTAAAGAACCTTAAATCCTTTCTACACCCCACGACCTATCCTGCCTTCACTCAAAAGGGTTATGGAATAAATGTATGGCATCCACAGTTTAGTTGATAGTATCAGGCATTACTTTGCTGAAATTAATTGTTATTAAATACGTATTACTTTGCAACAGTCCGCATGCACAATGTATGACGGTATATATAGCATGCATGCACTCTTTGCGTGTATAGAAGTATAGACCATAATACATTGTGCTTGCTGATTGTTGCAAAGTAAATTAATACTAATTTAATTCCTCAGTTTAATAAGTAGCCAGCCAACTAGGACACGGAACATATAACCACCAACACAACGTCCAGAGTATCAGCAAACAAAATCCTGCTTGATAAACTGGCTCTCTTGCTTCAACCGTAATATAAGAAAAATACGCTTCTCATCAGAAAAATCGAGACCCCACGTAAGTTTATATTGAATTTCCAAATATAATATCTTAAGGTAAAGAGTAATTTTTTGTTAATCCTACAATGAGTTAAGTATAACTCTAAATAGTATACCTATTGATTTATTCGATGTTATGCAATAAGTTTACTTTAAATTTTTTGACTTGGCCCAACTGTCAACAATTAAATAATTAATTAATAATTATATGTATCGGGTCAGCCTAGAATACTCCCCCAATTCCATGCTGGCAGAACAGGGTGTCGTAAGAGGCGACAGAAGTCAGCCTGCTTGGTGGTAGGGCTTTGCGTAAAGATTATACTATCAATACTATTATTAAGACGTTAATATTATTATTGGTATTAATATCTTTCTATACATATATTAAGCATATTTCTCGGTTGGGCTTAGAAGGACAATAGTTGCCAATCTGCTAGTCTTACCAACAATATAGGCGTACTGTCCAAAATATGACACCGTATATTATAGTATAGTATCTTTGATCATCCGTTCTTCAACGAATTATACGTAAATAGATGGCATTGTGACTAATGAGATTTAACCGTGCCAAATTTTGGCTTTGACTTAATCCAAGTGCTTAAATAAAACTCCTAGAGTATTATGATCAGGGTGAATGCCAGTGTTCATTAACGCCAAACAGCTAATTCCGGATGATTAATCAATTTTGTGCTAATTTCAAATCAGTCGTTCGGCGCTAATGGTCGGAAATGGAATATCGCTTCCGGCAAATATGACAGCACTTTGTGTTCGGAGAACAAAGCTTTGAAGGCTGATTTGAATTTGAATAACTTGTTTTTTATACAAGCCAACCAAAAGAAACGGTGGTAAGTTCATGGGAAGAAATACTGACAAAAAGAGGCCTTGATCTTATTCTTCCATACGGCTTCTGTTAAGATTAAATAGGTAAATTCCAGCTCAAAACTTATTTCATGCGTAAGACTTTCCTGAACCTTCAAAATTTAGATTGCGATTTAGATTTAAATCCAAGTAGAGCCCAACTCGGCTGATTTTATGTAACCTTTTTAAATTCGATGGGTTATATATACCGTGTTTAATGCTACGGATATTCGTACAAAGCGATAATGTTTATTTTCTTTTGTGTTACATAAGACGTCCCTAATTTGATCCCAATAAATATTCTGAACTCTCTAGCTATCCTGTACGGCGAGAAAGGGTCCACCTCAAACCTTACTCGTAAGCCAACCTCCCTGCTCATGGTGCATCCTGCTGAAAAACGGAGGAGCCTATGACGAACTCACCACTCACTTTTGTCACGTACACATATCAATTGTAGCATTTCATTTTTTTTAATGTGGTTGAAAGTTCGTTCAATATACTCGATCGTAATAAAAAGTATTCTATTATAAACTGCGAGCAACTACAAAGTTGCCTCGTGGAATTAAATAGTAGATAAGTTTTAGCAATCCTTTTTTTGATTTATGTAGAATCCGAAAACATCACAAATCCAAAGTCAAAAGATATACCCAGTTGTTAGTAACAAAAGCAGCAGCCGCAAATTATACCCATTCCCGTGCTCATGTTTGTAGTGCCCCAAAAATCCTTTTGGTGTTTTTGCGAGTGACGTAATTTCAAAGCCAAGCGTAGTATTTCCTCATACACCCCCAGAGCGCAATAATTCATAAATAAATGGGTCAAGTCTGAATGGGATTCATTCATATAGGGTTCCGTTCTGTTCGTGTATCCAGGAATATTTTTCGTTTCACGTTGAAATGTTATTTATTAGAATTTTTGCATACGTTTTCCTTAAATCAATGCGTACTTGATGTAGATATTTTTTCAAAATTGTAGGTTTAAGTTTAGTACATATAATTTATTTTTTTTTACACAAGATAAGTTAATGCTTGACAACAATCCCACCTGATGGTAAGTGGTAATGAAGTCTAAAATGTTGAGTGCACTAACTTACAAAAGCCTATATATTCTCCTCTTGAAGACTCCCACATCGTAAGTAGTCGGGAACACTGACACGGGCAAGGACAGCAATACTGTCCTTTGCAGTGCAGATAATGAATGAAGAGGTAAACCGCGTCGTCTGTGCACGTGGTACGTTTACTATGAAAGGCTGAATACCTGCCGTTCGTCGACTTGTTCGATGGAGGGAATTAATTCGAGTAATTCCTGTGCACAATCTCCAAAATGTAACCTATAGACATTTGAGAGGCTTGCAACCCTGCGCCTGTGCTCAAGGCTTTGGAGATTGGTGTCAACTAGATCTAAGTCACCAATGAGCCTCTTTGCACGCCCCACCATCGAGTCCAATGCAGATAGCTGACATTTGGCATTTAATAGTAATAATTTAGTTTTTCTTTCATGTTTAATTTTATTTAGTTACACAATGTTTATACTACAATTCAGCCACGAAGAATGATCTTGGCTGACATGAGCATTGAAGTCACCCAGGATATAATAAGTGATCACTGTTACTTATTTTGTATACTGTCTGGGTTATCTGGTCGTAAAACCTGCAGAGAATGTTAATGTTAGAGAGTATGTGGAGATAAGTTTAACTAAGCCGAAATTACTGTTGAGTCATAAGACCATATTCCGTTCTGAGATTCCGTAAGGATTCTTAATGACGGAACCACATAAAAACTAACCCCATGCTCGCCTTCTTGATTGGATTCATTTCGTTACCGCAAAAATATGTAGTAGGATTTTCGCAATAAATCTTCATCGGGTAGTCCGGTACAAACCTACAAGGAGACGAGATGTTAAGCCTAAACAGGCATTAACACCTGGTCATTGATAACAGTAGTTTTGCGTAGATCTTGAGCATAAGTAGTATGTGAGCCTCCCTAAGTGTCTTGGAGACCTAGGAGGAGGAGTGTCTTCAATGTGCAAACGATCTATATTGCGATTTCAATTTATTAGCGGGGCGGTATTTAATGAATTGCTTCTTTTTACCAGCAAGCGTCCAAGATATTACCGCCAGCTGTCTGACTAAAAGCTAGTAGATAATAACGGAACTAATTTTATATATCTAACTAACCAGAAGCTCCTCGGAATGAAACTACGTGAAAATGACTCGTAAATTGAACTATGGACTACGCTATTGACACACGCCCTCCGAATTGAGCCACAATTGAAAATGTGGCAGGTGATGACTTGCCACTCATTGGATGGGCCTCCGTTGAATGGCAAATGCCTCAAGGCAACATTGGTATGAGCAGCTCAAAGTGTAGAAAAGTGCAGCTCAAATTTTACCATATAAGGGGATTTAAATTCTATGAGTGGTGTAACGAAATATAATTCGTTACATTTTTTTTTTTGTTAATTGCTCAACACACACTGCAGTTACAGGTACGGTCTTTCGTCGATGTAAACGTTTAGAGCAACGCTCGAGGGAGGGCTCAACCTGCTCCCGAGCATTACTGAGCGCAGGACGGAGTCACTCCTAGACTGCAAAAAAGGCGAGTCTACGTCTATGCTTACCATAAAGTTCTTTCTTTTGTAAATCTCAGAATGTAATTATCTTTAGCTCGCTAAGTTCCCAACTTAGCGAGTAACGTTCACATTGCCAGAACCGTGCGATATACACTGAACTGGGAGATACCAGCATACGTTATTGCGACGCTGGTCACTGCTTCCCCGCTGCGCGCTGTATTGCCGGGAAATCGTCATTTCGACTACACCGCTGTGCAACTACTGACTACATCCTCGTTTCTCGGGACAGTCTGCTACCTTCCGGCCGTGTTTACTCGGCGAGTATTACGTTGCGGAGTGGAAATAGAAAGGCCGTAAACCCACAACCACATACTCCCATATATGTGCCACGTTGAGCTATCTGCTTGCAAATAAATCGTAATTAATAACAGTGCCTAAGTTTCATTTTCATCGTTATTACGTCATTAGACATTTCCATCCCCAAGCATTTAGTTCTAGCTGGTTCTCTGGCCTTCCAGTTAAGGCAAACACAGAGGTTTGTACCTGTTCCTCAATCGTCGCATACAGGAGATGAGAAACAGGCGGTTCCCCAAGCATTCAGGTACATGGTGTCATTACCGAGTTTTCTTATAGCAGCTATAGATTTGGACTTAATGAACCACCCAACATGAAGTTCTAAGAAATTTCAACTCCCAGCAATTGAAGGCGGATGCATGATAAGAATACATTTTGAAAACGTCTGAGTTTTTGTAGCTTACCCTTAAGAAGAAAGAGAAAATTGGTTGTCTATCTGCCAACAGACTCACAGAGTCACAAGTTTTTCACAGGAATCCTGTTTTTTCGTCCAAAGTACAGAACCCAAAAATTGGATCAATCGTAAAAGATATTTATTTACCTTTCTATTAAAAACAATGATATGAGTGTCTGGAACGGTCCTGTCGTTTCTAAACACTCGATTTTAATGATAGGAATGAGTTTGTCGATGCTGTCGTAAGTAATGCTGCTAGCTTAGTAAGCATTACCAAGTTCCAATTTTAGGCACTACAGATATTTACGTTATAGTTAAATGTCTTTTTTGGTCTGAGTTGTTGGTGGAGTTTTGAATGTATATTTCCATACAATGTTGCTTGATAGGAAACTTACATCTTGTATGTGTATGTAATTATTTATGAATATAATTATGAAATACGTAAATACCTTGCAAATAGATGAATAATGAATTTAAAACTATAAGCTGTACATATTGTAAAGATTAAGGTAACATGTCCTAAAAAAATATATATGTATATACAAATACCTACAAATGTATTGTACGTAATGCTGGTGGAGTATCTGTAAATAAATAAACATCGCAAATAATAATTGACCTTACTTCCCTAATTAACGCTTTAAGGTTGCGCTTCAAAAATAGGCTATTGTATATCATCATCATAAATAACTTGATTCTTCCAAATAAGCTAATTCCGCGTACAACCAGGTTATTGGGGATTTATTCCAATGGAGCTACCACAATAAGTCATACGGGTCTAAACAACGCGATGTATATCTGCCGACCACTTTGTTTCTGTAGAATATCTAGGTTTTGTCGTTTTGCTACAGTTTCCTTAGAGTAAAACATAATATATATATATATATATATATATATATATATAAACTCGTGGACAAAATTAGAGGAACGCAAAAAAAAGGTTT
>DWPT01004460.1:0-13214 GCA_018251895.1 Agathymus mariae mariae | reverse complement strand
AATCCGATCCGTTGAAGGCTTAGAGGTCGCACGGACAAAGCCACTTCAGGTGGGTGTTCAGTGGGTAGGTACTCAAGGATTAGCACTCCGCTAGGTCACGCGTGAGTCCCACATAGCCAGCGTAGCCGGCTGCGCTGGTATGCATGAGTATTCACCACCCTCCTCCCGTAACAGGGAAAAAAATGTCCGTATGTCATTCGGTTACAGACTACGAGAGCGTAGAGTGCTCTCCCTACGAAGTGAAATATTTGCGGTGTAGTAAAATAAAGTCTCTGCGGAGCTAATTTGGCATTTCACGAACCTGCGGATCCTGACACGTAACAATTATGTCTATACCAAAGATATAAATATTTGTTACACATAAATAATTTTGGTGAATTAATAATAGATGTATACGTTAGGTGAACTATGAAATTCTAGTTTTAAGGATTAAGTTTGGAGAGTATATTTAAAAAAAACTTTCATCAGGACTTAATATGTCAATCAAATAAAACACTACGTTTTGTTGAACATAAGTGAATATTTTTATAATTTTAAAATGCACAGTTTACGAAGTATTAATAAAATCACGAGTAAAGAAATACAATACTTATGTATATCTAAAATTAGAATTGCTTTCACAAAGACTTCACAAACTTTAACCCCCTTATTTTTGTAACATTCAAACCTAAAGAAACTTACAGAAAATTATATGCGGAAATCCGAAATCTATAAAGTAACACAGAAAACGAAAAATACTACAAAAATACTATTTAATTATATAAGCCCATCTGAAGCGAGTATGCTACAAGCTTGACCAGTACTATTTGATGCAACAATTCCATTGCTCGGTATCAAACCAAACTTTTAACTAATCCTATATTTTAACAGGCACGATACGACATGTACATACTTTACGTTTCCGCAAAATGAAAATTATCGGCTAAACAGATTTTGGTGGTGTGGGAACACGCAGGTATGCGAGCCAAATTACAGTGGTCCGGTACGCGAAAATACTCATCGCCGGGTACATTTTAAATGGTACGTACCATACACCTAGTTGATGATAAGCTGATTTAAAACCCCTGATCTTGGAAGTCGCTGGGTCTGAGGGCTGGTGGAGGTAGGCGTCACCCCACTCCCCCACTCGTAACAAATAACAAATGCTTATAATACTGGGTAATTTATGGAAATATCATCAGTTTTATAAGTGTTCTGTGTGTCAGTCATTGGATACGCTCGGTTGTATTAGTAATTAGTATTCTGTATTCGCCTAGCACTGCACTTCTTCTAGAATGATCTGTGGAAGGTTTTGAGCTACGAGTTACAGTAACAAGCGGTCCCCTGCCTCTTAGGTGCTTTCTTCAAAGTCACGAGGCTTCCAAGCACCGAGACTAGTCAATTGCTATTTTATGGTTTAAGAATCTAATACATTCGATATTTTTGAGGTTATACTTCACCTCAAAATACATGTGTAACAGAAAAATGATAACATTAAATTAATCCAACTACCCAACTGAACTCAAACGTAATTTTAATAATCTGGATTCCCTGGGTGACATGGATGTACCCAACTATCGGAAATCCACAACCCGAAAGCACATTTACCTATCACATAAATGTCTGCCCCGACCGGACATCGAACCCGGGATACCTAACTCGGCAAGCAGGTATGTCACTGACCGGGCTAAACAGGTTATGTCAATTTATCTCGCAAGATTATTCTTTATAAATGTGTTGTCTTTTTTCAAGTACCAGGATTATATGATCAGAAAGATGACATTACAAAAACCGTCATGGCGGTAAGTCACAATGTGAATGTCACAGATTATATTATTTTCAATTGTTTTAATAAATGATCAACGTTGGTCATGTCTTTGGAGTTTACGCATCCAAATCTTGACCACCACTGACAGCAACAGTTTCTGACAAATTCTTAAAGTGATTATCTAATCTATTATTTAGTTCGATTATCTAAATAAGTCGGACGACATCTTGAATGTAGGAAAAAATATTAGCAGTCGAGATTTACGCGCTATTACAGTACAAACTTTGTTGAAATATCTGCATTTATCCCAATTCAATTATTCATCAATAATTATCAAGTGTCTTAACGTTATTTATAAAGAAAAGTAATTCAGCTCAGTGAGTCGTTGTTAGTCTTTGACAACCGAGGTGCACTTGCAATATACGAGTATAAATACATAAATGTAAGTATTCCAAGCATTTTTTCTTCGCCTATACTCAAGGGGAAACAGATTCCCTAAAGCCTCTCTTAAGCCTATGCTGGTGCTATAATGTGCCACCTCAAAAACCTATAGTTTTAATTCCTGATTAGTCCAATCAAAAATTCTTCCATGCTTAGCAAACCTTCAATATCGCAAACGAAAAAATGCCAACAAAATTACATTGAAATTACGCAAAAAATTATTGATAACAGGTAACGTTCGATAACAAATTATGCATCCCCTTACAAATTGGTTGCAGGTTGATTGGTTTAAAACCGCATTGACTGTCGCCTCTAGGTTATCATTACGATGGAACCTTCGGCCGCGAACAGTTTGCTTCAAAATGTAATTTAAAAATATGTTATGTGTTTAAAAAAAGTTTTTATTTAGCTGTAAAATGTATTCGCTCGGTAGGAATACGGATTTAACAATGTGCTTCGAAGATAATGAAGTGAGTTGTGCCTTAATTTGTTTTCCGAATTAGATGAGAGAAGAATTAGGGCTGGTCCAATTAGAGTTATAGATTCTTTTGAACTTTTTAGGCCTAAACCTTAAAAGATGAAACTATTCAGCTCTTCAGGACTGTCTTCGATCGCCAGGTTAGTTCATGTGTTGAGTTTCTAAACAATCTTAAGATAGTTTGATTCAGTGAGTGAGAAGATGGTATACCCTGGTGACAATGTAAGTATGAAAGTATCATACATATTTCTTACACCGGATTTGAAAGCAACAAACACATTTGCAGAGTAAAAAATCCATCTATTTCTGGATCTGCACCAAGATTCCCTGATCGTTAAGTATAATGCTTACAGGCGGGGCTATGGCATAAGGTTATTTCTATTGCAGGTCACCGCGTGGTGCAGTACTCAGAATCTCAACAGAACTCGGGCATGATGGTAAGGGTTTTACATTCCTGACTGGACACCACGTTCTTTTTGGAATCAACTGTTTACTCTTGGCTTTTTGAGGTGTTTCGGTGGTTTCAGAGTCAGTTAAAGAGCAGGAATTTTGATCTCTTCTTGGTTAACAATGCGTCGGTTATGCCTTTGGTTCATCCATTATGCACATCCGGGACCAGCAGTGACCATTTGACATAAGTTCCATATACCGCACACCTTTCTTCAGACTTATGTAAGTGATTCTTTGAGGTGATCTGTTGTAAATTTCAAAACAATAAACAGAGAGTCGTCTCATGAGAACCAAAGAAGTAAATATTTTAAAAAAACATCGACTTAAATTTAAAGAAAAATTTTGCAGTTTCATCTCGTATTTTCAGCCTTAGGGGTGATATTTGTTGTACAAATTTAAGTGGAACCAAGCGAAAAGTATACACCATCAAACAAATAAGGAATTTTCCAAATGGGTTAAAAATTACGGAATTTTGTGGTAACAAACTTAAAGAAAAAATCAAACAAATTGTTAACCACCCCCTCTTTTTAAAGTCGGTCGAATAGGATGACCTTCAAAACTCATGTGCTGATTTCCACAAAACTTCAAAATCTAAAAATCTTTTATTAGAAAACCTAAAAACTTTAAAATGTCAATAGTTTCTTGATAATCCGACCGACAAAAAACTTAACGAAACATTTGAAAATTATGAATTACCGTGGTAGGGAGTTAAAAATAAATGCTTCTTGTAAAGCAAACTCTTCCCACGACCAAGGGAACCCGAGCCGTCGTATAACAAAGTTTTAAGTAATAAAAAATGTTGTTATTTAAACGTATTGGACAATCACGTTACGACTATATAGGACCATACATTTACATAATGAGGTGCGCTGGCGCCGCCTAGTTAATATGACCCAATATTTAAATGAAGTCTAATGCAATATACGCTGAGACTTCCTGTGACTTATAGGCCATTTAATGAGCTCTTCACTATCACAAGACTCAGTATCCCACCTGTGGGCACAGCTGATAAGGAGGTTTGAGTTTACCTTCGATATGGCACGCGAAATTCAATCATCTATTCTCTTGTACGTTGCATATATTTTATGTGGTATTAGCAACTGGCCTTGATTTTGTTCGGATTCAACAATTATGCTAATTTATACTGTCATAGATATGAAATTCCAGATCTGGATATGGATACGTATAGGTATATGGATATTTTACCGGTTTTGGTAACGGTTGAGGATATTAAATTATTTCGAATAATCCGATTGTTTTGTATAATATCGGTTACGGATTTTACGTAATTTAGGAATTGTTAAAAAAAATGATGTATCTACAAGATAACAGTTTACAGTTAACAGGTCAAAATGGACTTATTCCTGCTTGTGACCATCGTAAGTGATCCATCGTCAAACAACTCCGGCCGCGATAGGTAGTTAGATAAAAGATCGCCAGTGGCAACTTCTTGAGCGCTTCCTTGCTTCGTATTTATAAGCTGTGGATTTGATTATAGTTAGATAACAAAAATATAAAAATAATAAATGTAAGAACATTTCAAATCAAATGTTTTTTTATTTGTTCTGAAGATAGCCACAATTCAATTTAATCCACGCATAAATAGGACTTAGGAAACTCGACGTCATTATCGAAGGCTTCAAAAGTTTATGTACCTACTAGAGGCCCAGTCCAAATTCGTTCGGGTTGGATTATTAATTATATATAAATGATTATTAAAAATTTAATATTTTTTACCTTGATTAGATATCATTAGTTTTACTGATACTATGATCGGTCACGCCGTGCTTGAATTATCTCGAGACATACAAAAAGCTGTGTGAGAAGCTAAACAGATTTATATACTTAGTGGTATAGATATAGATGTATATGTATGTATGTACCAAGTATATGTATAACTTATTATGTATGTTGATGCCTTAAAATATACTGATTTAATAAAACCCTCTTCATTATAGACATGAAGACGTGAATGATTCCCCTTTGAAGAATTATTTCGTTCCTTGGACATTCTGAAATTTGAAAAGTACCTACGTATGAAATTGAATCTTAAGTAGTTACATACATCAAAACCTCTGTCGGTTTGAACGCGATTATCTGGGAAACCAATGCATACGGGTTCAATACCTGAAGATAAGATGTTACACAAAGAAGTTTAAGTAAACTTAAATATACATATACTGTCTGAGGATGAAAAATCTATAAAACGCTTGATCAAAATTAATAAAACGATTGTTTGGTTACTGTTTATATAAGGATTTTATCGACTACATAGCGCAGTGGGTAGTGACCCTGCCTGCCGAGCGAGGGGTGTCGGATCGAGTTCCTGACAAAGACAGGCATAGACGTGACAGAGACACGGGTCATGTGTGTTTGTGATGTCATATTTGTGTACGTCCATGCCACCCGCAACACAGTGGTGTCCTAGTGCGGTGGTGTGCGTGTGTCTACGTTCACGTTTTATTTAAGGAATCGAGTGAGGCTTACTAAATATATACAGAAGTTGGTAACTCTGTTACTTTTCATGTAACTTGTGAACGATAAGATTAAATTCACTGCATATTAAGACAGTTGAAATAACCCACCAAATGTTTCGTTTATATGAAAATAAAATCGATGTCTCATTGTCATTAATATGGGGGGAACACAAGTACCTACTGAGGCCATTGAACGATTTTAAATAAGTCTTCGTTATATCTAAGCTTTATACAAAGAATATTACTAGGGAAGTACAAGGAAGCACTATTACTAGGTAGACACAGCGTGCAAACGTCATGCTATTTTAAAATTGACTCAAGCTGTACACTTCATGCCGTTGCTCAAACAAATCGCATATTTATTAAAAAAAAACTTATAACATCTGTGCTGGCAACCACATGTGCAAACATTCGTGTTTAAAAAATCTATAACAAAATCGATTTGATTGACAATGTGCATCCCAAAATTGACATGCGAAGCGATCCGAGGGTAGAAATTAGGTACCCCCAACCACCAACCACTACTTATTTCACCCGGAAACAAAAATGACTATATTTTTTCAAAACCGCGACGACAGACGACCGGCGCCCGCGCAGACGTTCCATTTACGAAAATTTGAATTCAAAATTGGAATAATCGCGCCCCTGGCGGCCATCATTAAAAATAGATCATAGAGTTTGGATTAAGGCTTTCGGATAATTTTAAATCGCTTAGGATTATTCGTGTTTAGTTTGTAATAATGTAATTTAAATTTCGTAATAATACATTTTAAGGCTCGTAAAACTCGTCCCTGTGGGAATCGATACGAATTTCAGTTCAAATAGATTTTAGACTTATTCAATAAAATTTTAATCATTTGCAATTTATAATACATTAACGTATTAAGTACATGTGTACTTAGGTAACTTAGTGATTTACAAATATATATCTATTCTACTTATTGAGATTTTCGTGTATGTCTCGAAATAACTGAAGAATAGCACAAAAACTACTTGACCGATTTTAATGGAAATTGGTATGTAGTGAGAACACGTGATTGCGTAGATAATAGGTGATGAAATCTATATATCTATATAATTTTCAGGCTCTTTTTAAGATTTAAAGAATAAATGCCATTATTTTATCACTCTGGTTATGGAGAACTCTCAGGTGTACAAGTTTCCTTGCGATGTTTTCCTTCACCGAAGTGATTTATAATAATTGATTTGTAGTAATTGGAACAATTACAAATCCGACCAGGACTCGAACTAGAGTCACGGTGCGGGAAACCAACTTTCAAATCATATGGTTAGTATGTGTGTATTAAGAATTATCACAAAGCCTCGTACTTATAGAAAGAAACAGATACCAAAAAACATGACGGTAGCATTCATGCATTTGAGATTTTGTTCAAAAACTCTCAACCGTATGTCATTACGTTTCGCAATCTACATTTTTTTTTATTCTTAATATACTTGCGACTCGCCTCGGCTTCCCGCGGACCAATCGGTGAACTGTCGAACTAAATGTCTCATTTTCAATGAATTTTTGAGTTTATAATGGAGTTTCAACAAAATACTTCATACAAACCTTGCCCTGATAATTGCTAATACAATAATATTTGCCAAATCAGTTCAGCTGTTTTTAAGTTATGATCTTACATACATTGATTTTTGATTTTTCAATTCCCTAGATAGAATGTCGATCCCACAGTAGGACATCCTGTATTGTGAATAGCATCCAAATATGACAATTATTTCTTCTCTTCTACTTCTGAATCATAAATTAGTGAACTTGAATCAAACTTAAGTACCTATGTATCTACTAAGTATATGATTGAGTAGTAAAATCTTGTATAATCCACAAGTTTGTCTGTTTATATTATGTTTTTGGGATTACTAACAATGATCAAATATATTTAATGCCTTTATAAATTCTTAAACAATTGGTAATATAGACATACATATTTAAAATATATTAATTATGTTAATACAAAATTTAAAAATCTTTAAGGTGATATGCTGACTTATCGATCAGGCTAACATGCTCATTTCCTGTCCGACGACGCATCGGTAACTTTGGTCTTGCTGATGTCCGTGGGCGTCGGTGACTACGGTCTGCTCGTTTGTCGACTATTACCATAAAAACATACTGTCAACCTGATGGCTGCAGATTCGCTGCTGACCGTAAAAGATGGGCTTCACACTGCAATTTTTTTTTCAAATGGTTGTCTAAGATGACATATCATTCACCATCCCTTGTAAACTTGCTGATATTTCACACACCGCCCAACAAATTAGTCGCAAAGCTCATCATCGGAACCTAGAAATTCCACTGGGCTACGATTTCCTGATACAAGGTAAGAAGTAAAAATCAACCTACAGGTCAACAACGTGTTAATGATGAGCCCTCAGACATACAGCTTTTCTTACTCTATTTTCCTTCTGCGCAATTGAATTTTCTTATAAACAATAACTTTAAAACTTGGAGGTGCAAGATTAACCTGCGGCTCATTTTTACAGCCGCATAGCCCGTAAAGGCGTTCAACGTTCATTTTGCCATTTTCACCATTAGTTTTTCCTAGTAAGGGATACTAGGTTTAATTGATTGTACCAGGAAAACATAGCTCTGAAAGTTTATATACATGGGCAGTTTCAACATATCGATCACAATTTTAATTAAAATTAAAGTTATAATGAAACTAAATATATTTTCTCTTCACCCATATTTTCTTTAATGAAGTCAGAACTCAGTAAGCGCTGTATAAGTTTCTTCTACAGAATATATATTCAAATAGTTTCATGTTTGCGACAGACTCTCTTTGAGACACTGGTTGCTTGCTATATATAATAGTTAAATATTTTTAACAAAGCTCCCCCTATATCACTAAGGAAACATAGTTTGGACGGAAGTATAACAGAATAAAAAAAACATTTGCTAATAAAAATAAATAAATTAATTATATGCATTTTATTTACATAATTCGATGTTTTCAGCAAAAACTCCCCTTAAGATACCTAGGAAACATAGCTCTGAGGGATAATATATGCGAATTCTTAATACATCAAAAGCAATTGTTAATGCAATTATAAATGCAGATGCATAAAAACCGAACAAATGCGATAACAAGCGTTTCAGTGGTTTGAGTTGTCAAATTGTCTTACATTCCCTCCGCCGTGAAAGGACCAATTTGCTTATTATAGCTGTGAAATTGCGCGGAGAAGAGGGTAGTTGATGCGCTGGAATCAGGCCGCATTGTATTCGGTCAGTCGGACGTGAACGCTGTAGGAGGGCGGACGTCGTCACTGCAAGTTGCTTTTATTGAAAAATACATTTTCTCGATGTTTGAGATGTAAAATGATTCTTCATTTAAATGTTTCATATAAAAGCTTTTAGATTTTTCAAAAAGTAGGTACAAGACAATGAGCATTTTTTTTTTAATAAATACAAAAATAAAATCGATTATTTGCTCGACTAATGATAAAGACTACAATTCGAATGCTATAACCACCACAAAACTTTATGGAGTAAGTGCGTTAATAAGAGACGTTGATACGATTTCAAACATTTTACGGGATTATCCACTATAAGTTTATCACTTATATAAAAGGCTTCTGAATTAACTCAAGGCTTTATTTTTATTAGCCAATAGAGACGCTTATTCCGCGTAGTTTTCTCGCTATATAAATCTGAGTGTGAAGTAATGGAGAATAAAATTTAATTAAATTCACGTTTATAAATACCTCATTTTCATAATCATAAACAAAGGTATTCTCTGTCTTTGATTTTGATCTGTATCTATCTATCTATCAATTTAGGAAAATCATTCAGCGTTAATTTCACCCGCTTCTAGTTGATGACAATGCAATTTTATAGTTTCAATAAATATTATCAAAACTAAAATGGTAGACAGTACTTTACCAACGGTCAGTGTTTTATGAATTTTAGATATTGTAACTGTTATGCGATGTTTGTAAAGTTGACGCGTTAAGTACCGTGTAATGGGGATGCATTCAATGAAAAGCTGAAATTTTCCGTTGTTGTTGTCAGATCACAAAAGACGGTATCGTTGACTAGCATTCACTTTTTTTTTTTAACTGACATGCACATTATTAAAGAAATATCTCGGTATATATTAATGATTTTCTTATGTATACACAAGTGGATATTTTAGTTATGTTGCCACGTAACGATATACCTACGGTAAGAAGGAACTCTCTCAACTAGTTTACGATACTAAAAGAAAAACGCTATAGGTAAGTGAAGTGCAATTCGAAATAAAAAGTATAAAATAATTTGAAATAAAATTAATTTTAGATCCACGTGTTGATGCGTGTTATGGTTTTCTGGTATATACATGAAAAATTAAGTTAGTGAAAATTATTAATTTTATTTTAAAACATTTTTTTAAACATTTGTACCTAAAATTCTAAGTGTGTACTAGGTATGCATTAAATGGATGTATATTATTGATGTATTTCGTATGTATGTATTAACATATATTTCATTTCGATGTAGGTCCTTTTTAATATATAAATATATATAGTAGGTACGCTATTTATCTATAGTTTGAGAGTAATCTTGTAACAAAAATCATTTTATCTTACTTCCTATTGCAAAATGAAAGTCAATTTAGAATACGCCTCCGTCTCCGCAAATTTTTTTATTCATCAGCCTATGTCAGTCCACTGCTAGACATAGGCCTCCCCTAATGAGCGCCATTGCGCCCTGTCTTCGGCTTTCCGCGTCCAATTTTTTTATTCCTTAGTAAAAATTACCGAACTGAGTACGTAGGTACTGACATATTTTTTATTGGTAGTCAAAAATATTATCAGTTTGGATTTAAAACGCATACCTTATAAATTTTGTCAACATTATGTATTACTAATAATAGGTATCTCCCCATGTCTGAAGCTACGGAGGAACTTTATTGAGCTGTATGAAAAAAGCTTTAAGCTTAGATTTCCAATCTACTATTTTTATATATTACAAGATTTCGAAAGCCATTAAAATTCGGAACGTTAAACTATCTTATTTCAAAACGTTCTGCAAAGTGTCACACTAATAGTGACATCTATCTATAGCTATATACATGTCAACAACAGTACCTGACTTTCATTGTATTCACTCATAATTCAATATTGATATAATTAAACAAACATTTATTGCAAACACCGTGTTAGCCTATAATATCCGCATCGAATACGAACGATAAATAATTTTCAAATCGATTAACCTAACGAATCCTACAAAGCTAATAAATCAGACCATACGATGCCATTAAAAGTACATTTACAATAAAACGATAAATAAAATTTCATGTTCGCGCCATTTGTCATTCGAGAAACCATGAAAAATATTCTTGACATTACCATTATAAACAGACCTATTCCTCCCTTCTTGAACGAATCAAAAAACATTACCGATGGGGAGTTCGTTGTATAGACAACAGGTCTAGCTAACTTGGTGGAAATAATGCGATTCGATCGTCACGACCGAAATATGACTATCTCAGTCACTCATACAACAATGATAATAACAGAATAGGATGCACGATTAAAGAGGGTCGTATTGCATATCATTAAGTTATGTAAGTAGGCATCGGTAACGTAATGACGTCTCTTTTTAGATTTAGTGTAGCGGGCCGTGAAGAGTGGGATAGGTAGATGTTACTGGTATGGATATAAGAGCTATTATGTACGTTTTTGTTTGTAAAATTTATAACACGTTGCAGCGTTATGCTTACTTGGTTTAAATGAGTGTGGCCAGTTTTGAAAAATGCGTATATAAAAAGTATTTCTTCGATTTCGGTATGTATTTTATATACCATTTTATTCCAGGTAGAAAATCTGGTGAAAATATATTTTGGGAGATTCATCCAAAAAAAATATATTGAATTTTCACTACAAATAGGCAAGTAAGAGACAGATCCCCTCCCATAGACTATAAACATTTCAAAAGTTAGTTATGTAGGTTGAATACGGGCTACGGTATCCCCTGCCTGTCGTAAGAGGCGGCTAAAAGGGGACTTCAGAAGTTGCGGGCGGTAAGATCGGATAGTGCGGGTCGGAACATGTTGTCCCTCCCGGGTAGAGCTCGACAGGGGCACCGCGCTCAGAGGCATCCAATTACGTTCCTATGGAGATCCCGGCGTCCTCCAAATAGCGCTGAAAATGGTCACCGCGGGGGTGCTGTAAAAGTGACTCCTACGTCTCCGGGTACCTTTTGAAGGTATCCCATCGAAACAAAAAAGAGGTATAGGTATAGGTACCGAATCTTATTTAGTGAAACACTAAAAAAAGGATCAGAAAACTTTTAAAAGTAATTAACTTTTTTTTCTTGTCATGTAAAAATTATGGAAGTATTAACTTATGAACTAATCGGTTCGAAGACACCAGCCTCTATAAACAGGTAATTGGAGTCAAAACCAGACATTTTTTTATTTTAGATCCGGCAAAGCGAGATGACATTTTACGACGGGACAATACCAGGCCATCATTCGTGCACTTTGCTGAACAACAATCTCGAACTTTGAACTATCCAACTGAATCTCGGTGGTAGATCTCGTGCAAGTGATACCTACTATTCTTATTAGGTAATCTTTTCTTTACCTGTTCCTTAGATATTCAAACCTAAAACTTCGGTAATTATCAAAAATTAGGTACATGTTTACAAGTTGAAAGGTTATCAGCGCTTGTAACTCAGTACCATCCAGTTTAAAGCCGTCGGTCCTCGCGTCTGATGGTGAGATTATTTACTTGCATGACTAGAATCTACCTTTGAAAGTTAGGCGTGCAATGTTTTAAAGTGCAATGACTATGGAATCAGTGGGAACAAAATTGAAGACACTCTTTCACTTTGTTGAATCCTCTTTTAAATACTATTGAGAAGAGGATTCATCTTCCTTATCGGTGAACGGCGATATTGAGACGCGAACGGTGACCACATACCATCAGATTACCCGTCTTGTTCGTTGCTAAAAACGAATTGTACCAAGGTATCATAAATCGATTGAAATCTATTTTCAATTTGGGCATTTTTTCGAACAAACTTCCTGATATAATTTTTTGCTGTTTTTACCGTTTTGAAATGGTTTTAACACTGAAACTAAGAATGAAACTCCTCAGGACGTCTCTTTAAGTCCAGGATATTTCCAAGCGTCCTTACCATTGATGTATTTTTATTTTGTATTCTTAGATTAATAATTTTAATGTTTATATTACATTCGAAAAATCTGTTACTGTTCAACAGCTGGAGTCCAATCTCCTCCCAAAATAAAA
The DNA here is from genome assembly GCA_018251895.1 of Agathymus mariae mariae. Classification (NCBI taxonomy): domain Eukaryota; kingdom Metazoa; phylum Arthropoda; class Insecta; order Lepidoptera; family Hesperiidae; genus Agathymus; species Agathymus mariae. The sequence continues at coordinate 361 of DWPT01004460.1, read as the reverse complement.
ATGGTAAAAGTCGTTTTCCACCCCTAAGCCTGGTTGACAACTTTAGTGAATCTAAACAATATTATGTATAATTCTCCGGTAGGTATGCAAGCTTGCTCGCTATGTTCTTGTTCAAGAAAACAAGTGATTAATGCGTTAAGTTTATAAAGATCTAGATTTCGCTGTATTCTAGCCTCAAGTCTTCCAGTTACGAGTTTTTTAACCTACAATTATATATTACTGCATTTCATTTACATAAATTACAAAGTAAGTTTTAACCTGCTCGGAAATAGTTTCGATACTATTATTTCCTGTCGTCCTTGTCATTAACAGGGATGTTATGGAGCTCCGTAACCGTAACCGAAACTACCGGATATCCGAA